>JAHIAM010017249.1:0-17030 GCA_021605205.1 Aegilops longissima | reverse complement strand
AGTTGAGAGGGGCGCGCAAAGTGGTTTATAAGCCCCACTGCCGCACCCTCGAGCTCTTCCACCGCAGGCTTTCGGCCTACTTGCTATTGCTCAGTGCCTCGATGGGTTTCTCGGTTTCATCATGGGCCCGAATCCCTGCCCATAGAAGGGTTTCAAGTCGTATTCGTGCTGTGGGGCCTAAAGAGAGGCATTTTTTTTGTTTTTTTTGTTATCTTTTACTTATTGTTGCTATTTTTATTTTTTTCCAGTTTTTTGTGTTGTTGTCTGCATTATTTATTTTCTTTTGTTTTTGCTTTATTTTTAATTCTTTTTGCTTTTAGTTTTAGGAAAATTATATACTTTTGTTAGTGCCATTACTTTTCAAATTTGAAAACACTTTTTGTTTTTTGTTTTCTTTCTTGCTTTATTTATTTTATTTTGTTTCTACTTAAAACAAAAAATACTTATTGTTGTTTTTTTGTTTTGATTTCTGCATTATTTATTTTCTTTTGTTTTTTGCTTTATTTTTCAATTCTTTTTTTTGCTTTTAGTTTTAGGAAAATTATAAACTTTCTGTTAGTGCCATTAGTTTTCAAATTTGAAAACACTTTTTTGTTTTTTTGTTTTCTTTCTTGCTTTATTTTTTTATTTTGTTTCTACTTACAACAAAAAAAACTTATTGTTTCTATTTTTAATTATTATTAGGCTTAACCATAAGACATTAAAGCATTTCAAATGAACTCTGAAAAAGTTGAAAGTTGGTGCATGGTATCATACCCCTCGCTATAAAGTTGGCATGGTATCATCATAATAGTTATGGAGAAAGTCTTCACTTTTTCTTCGCTTGTGTCATTTGCTTATTATGGCGCCAGAACTATGGATAATCTTCATCGCTTATCAGTGATGCTGGGGTCAGCCTTGACTTTGAAGGAGGAATTTCATGAAACTTTTCATAATCTTCGACATGTCTGCTCTTGTCCTCCACTCCCACGATGTCCCTTTTTCCCGAAAGAACTATGTGGCGCTTTGGCTCATCGTATGATGTATTCGCTTCCTTATCTTTTCTCTTTCTCTCTCGTAGACATGTCCTTCACATAGATAACCTGTGCCACATCATTGGCTAGGACTAACGGTTCGCCTGTACCCAAGATTTTTCAGATCCACACGTTGTCATTCCGCATTATGGGTCTATCTGCACTCGCCTCCCGATGAGATTGACCCATTTGCACTTAAACAAAGGGACCTTAAAATCATGTCCGTAGTCAAGTTCCCATATGTCCACTATGTAACCATAATATGTGTCCTTTCCTCTTGGTTGTTGCATCAAAGCGACACCGCTGTTTTGGTTGGTGCTCTTTGATCTTGGTCAATCGTAAAATGTATTCCCATTTATCTCGTGATCCTTTCCAAATCAATATACCAAAGATGGTCCCTCGACAACAAGTACAGCTCATCACAAACAGTGTTGTCACCTCTCGACACGTGCTTCCAACCAACTGCTGAAAGTCCCGATGTGTTCACATGTAATCCAAGCCGTCAGACCGCCTCCGGTGTTTGAGCGCAGATCGTTTTGTGTTCATCGACATACGGGTCACCAAGGTAGAGTTCTCAGAGAACTGTAGTGTGCTTGAGACCAAGAATATCCGTCCTCTGCATATTATTGAGTCCTCTTCCAAGCGTTTTTCCAAATGGGCCTCCCTCATACCGCGATTTAGGGAGACCTATCTTCTTAAGGCCAGGAATGAAGTCAACACAAAACCCGGCGACATCCTCTCGCTTGATGGCCCATGGAGATGCTTCCTTCCGCCTAGCGCGTTACGGACATATTTCTTTAGGACTCCCATGAACCTCTCAAAGGGTACATATTGTGTAGAAATACGGGCCCGTAATGACAATCTCATCAACTAGATGAACTAGGACGTAAGGCCATGATATTGAAGAAGGATGGTGGGAACACCAGCTCAAACTCGACAAGACATTGCACCACATCACCCTTAGCCTTGGTATGATTTCTGGATCGATCACCTTATGAGAGATTGCATTGAGGAATGCACATAGCTTCACAATGGCTAATCGGACGCTCCGTAGAAGCCCCTCAATGCAACCGGAAGCAGTTATGCCTATAATCACGTGCAGTCATGAGACTTTAGGTTCTGGAACTTTTCTCCTGCATATTTATTATTCCCTTTATATTCGATTTAGAAGCCAGCCGACCTTCATAATCGAGAAGGCATTCAAAGAAGATTTCTTTCTTCTTTCAGAAGAGCGTAGCTGGCGTGACCTTCATACCGCTTCGAGGCATGCCCTTTTTTTCGCAAGCATTGCAGGTCCTCCCTGCTCCTGTGTGTATCTTTTGTCTTCCCATACACGCCCAAGAAGCCTAGCAGGTTCACGCAGGTTGTTCTTCACGCATCACGCCGATCAAAGAGCGGACCTCTAGGTCTTTCCAGAGGGTAGGTCCCAAAATATAGATTTCTTCTTCCACATGGGTGCGTGATTCAGCGCTATTCGAACAGCTAGTCCGCCGACCCTTTCCAAAGATTACGGTAAATCATTGACCATAGCAAGTACGTGATCACCGGTACGCATGGCGGGCTTCTTTCGGTGATCTGCCTCGCCTTTGAAATGCTTGCCTTTCTTTCGACTTTGATGGTTGGTCGGAAGAAATCGACGATGGCCCAGTACACATTCTTCCGCAGCTTGCCGTGTATATACTATCGGTGTCAAGTAAACAGTGCGCGTATGCGTGGTATCCCTTGTTTGTCCGTCTCGAAGGTTATCGAGAGCGGCCAATCGTTGATGGTCATTAACATCAACGCCTTTTAGGTTAAATTCTCCTGCTTGTGCTCATCCCACGCATACGCACCGCTTCCATTCCACAGCTGTAAAAGTTCTTCAACTAATGGCCTTAGGTACACATCAATGTCGTTGTCGGGTTGCTTAGGGCCTTGGATGAGAACTGGCATCATAATGAACTTCCGCTTCATGCACATCCAAGGAGGAAGGTTATACATACATAGAGTCACGGGCCAGGTGCGTGATTGCTGCTCGCTTCCCAAAGGATTAATGCCATCCGCGCTTAAAGCAAACCATACGCCTTTGGCTCACTTGCAAACACATCCCAGATTTCTTTCTCAATTTTCTCCATCATGCACTCGTCACCGGGTGCTCTCAACTTCCCGCCTTTCTTACGGTCCTCACTGTACATCGTGATCAACTTGGCATGCTCTCCGCTTTCAACAGACGCTTCAACCGTGGTATTATAGGAGCATACCACATCACCTTCACAGAACCTCTTCCTGGGGGCTCTCCGTCAACATCACTAGGGTCATCTTGTCTCGATCTTATACCGTAATGCACCGTGACACCCGCATGCTCAGATCCTTGTACGCACCGCAGTAGAGGATGCAGTCATTAGGGCATGCATGTATCTTCCTGACCTCCAATCCTAGAGGGCATACGACCTTCTTTGCTGCGATGTACCGTCAAGCACTCATATCCTTTGGAAGCTTCTTCAATATTTTCGTAGCTTCTCAAATCATTTGTCAAGCATAGCATTCTCCGCCTTCCACCGCAGCAAATTCCAAAGACGGTACCGAGCTTTGTGTTGCCATCTTCGCAATTGGGGTACAACCCTTTTTGTGGTCCTCTAACATGCGATCAAACTTCAGCTTCTCCTTTTGACTTTCGTGATTGCGCCCTTGCATCGACAATGACCCGGGAGATCATCATCATCGGGCACATCGCCCTGTTCCTCTTGATCTTCAGCAGCTTCACCTGCGAAAGATCATCGCACATCGTCTCGTTCCTCTTGATGTTCAAGAGCATCACCGTATTCAGGGGGCACATAGTTGTCATCGTACTTTTCTTCTTCGCTGTTCCATCATAACCCCTATTTCTCCGCGGCCTCGCCCAAACATTATAGTGTGGCATGAAACCCTTGTAAAGGTGGGTGTGGAGGATTTTCCGTCGAGTAAGACTTCAGATTCTACACATAGGGCATGGACAACACATAAAACCATTCTGCTTGTTTGCCTCAGCCACTTCGAGAAAATCATGCACGCCTCTAGTGTAATCGAGAGGTGTGTCTTGAACCGCATATCCATTGCCGTTCATCTCATCGTGCATTATATATAATTATGTGTCAAAATCACATGTAACATCATGAATAGATAATTAATGACCAAATAAATAGAAGTTCATCATCACATTAAAACCAAAGTACATACATAGTTCTCATCTAACAACATAAAGCTCGCAGAGCATCTAAATTAATTAAACCATACACTGAAACTATGTAAAACATTTTAATGCGAAACAAATGCGATCATAATCAACCAATGTAACAACTGATCCAACGACATAATGATACCAAGCCTCGTGATGAATGGCATATTTTCTAATCTTTCTAATCTTCAAGCGCATTGCATCCATCTTGATCTTGTGATCATCGATGACATCCGCAACATGCAACTCCGATATCATCTTCTCCTCCTCAATTTTTCTAATTTTTTCCTTCAACAAATTGTTTTCTTCTCAACTAAATTTAACCTCTCGACAATAGGGTCGGTGGAATTTCCGGTTCAACAACCTCCTAGATAAATAAAATCTATGTCACGTTGGTCGGCATAATTGTCATAAACAATAAATGAACCAATAGTTATGAAAAGATAATATATATACCACATCCAATCATAGACAGGATTTAGGGCCGACGGGGCGGATACCAAAACCATCGGACTATATAAAATGCAATAATAAAAGTAAGAAAATTATACAAGTATCTATATAAACATACAAGTAAGAATTTTTTTCCTTTCAAAAAGAAGATAAGAACAAGAGGCTCACCACGGTGGTGCCGGGCGACGAGATCAGCGCGGGCGATCGATGGCGGTGAAGACGGGACGGACGGACGGAACCGCTAAACCTAGACAAATATTAAGGAAAATGGAGCTTGAGGTCGAGCTTGAGAGGGGAAAGCTTAAGTAGTGGCTCGGCATTCCATCGAACACCTCGGTGCATAGGAGGTGAGCTAGAGCAATTGAAGCTTCCTCCCTCACGCCACGAAAAAACAGAGCACTGGAGTGCTCACGCTGCGAGGTATATATAGCACCTAATTGGTCCCTGCTGGTCACTTGAACCGCACTAAAGGGCAGCCTTTGTCCTGGTTCGTCTCCACCACCAGGGACCAATGGTAGTGGGCCAGGAGCGAGGCCCATTGGTCCTGGTTCGCCCCACCAACCGGGACCAAAAGGTACATACTTAATCGGGACCAATGGCCCACGTGGTCCGGCCGCCTCTCGTTTCACTTAACCGGGTCCAATGCCCCATTGGTCCCGGGTCTCGATTGAAGACAACTCCTATGGTTCTCTGCCGTTGTCATACTTCATCGACATGCAAGTCGTGATTCCTATTACAAGAACATGATCTCATACATCACATATATCATTCATCATTCATCACAACTTTGGCCATATCATATCATTAAACACTTGCTGCAAAACAAGTTAGACGCCCTCTAATTGTTGTTGCAAGTTTTACGTGGCTGCAATAGGTTTCTAGCAAGAACGCTTTCTTACCTACGCGGAAAGCCACAACGTGATTCGCCAACTTCTATTTACCCTTCATAAGGACCTTTTCATCGAATCCGCCCAACTAAAGTGGGAGAGACAGACCCTTCAGCCAATGAAGGAAATATGCCCTAGAGGCAATAATAAAGTTATTATTTATTTCCTTATTTCATGATAAATGTTTATTATTCATGCTAGAATTGTATTAACCGAAACATAATACATGTGTGAATACATAGACAAACAGAGTGTCACTAGTATGCCTCTACTTGACTAGCTCGTTGATCAAAGATGGTTAAGTTTCCTAGCCATAGACATGAGTTGTCATTTGATTAACGGGATCACATCAATAGGAGAATGATGTGATTGACTTGACCCATTCCGTTAGCCTAGCACTTGATCGCTTAGTATGTTGCTATTGCTTTCTTCATGACTTATACATGTTCTCGTAACTATGAGATTATGCAACTCTGCCATCAAGGAACACTTTGGTGCTACCAAACGCCACAACGTGAATCGGGTGATTATAAAGGAGTACTACAAGTGTCTCCAAAGGTACATGTTGGGTTGGCGATTTCGAGATTAGGTTTTGTCACCCGATTGCTCGGAGAGGTATCTTCGCCTTCCGGTAATGCACATCACTATAAGCCTTGCAAGCAATGTAGAATGAGTTAGTTACGGAATGATGCATTACGAACGAGTAAAGAGACTTGCTGGTAACGAGATTGAACTAGGTATCGGATACCGACGATCGAATCTCGGCAAGTAACATACCGATGACAAAGGGAACAACGATGTTGTTATGCGGTTTGACCGATAAAGATCTTTGAGAATATGTAGGAGCCAATATGGGCATCCAGGTTCCGCTTATTGGTTATTGACCGAGAATAGTTCTAGGTCATGTCTACATAGTTCTCTAACCCGTAGGGTCCGCACGCTTAACGCTACGGCGATAGTTTTATTATGAGTTTATGAGTTTTGATGTACCAAGGAGTTCGAGTCCCGGATGAGATCGGGACATGACGAGGAGTCTCAAATGGTCGAGACGTAAAGATCGATATATTGGACGACTATATTCGACATCGGAAAGGTTCCGAGTGATTCGGTATTTTTCGAGTACCGAGAGTTACGGAATACGTATTGGGCCTTATTGGGCCATACGGGAAAGAAGGAAAGGGCCTCAAGGGTGGCCGCACTCCTTCCCTTGGTCTGGTCCGAATTGACTAGGAAGGGGCGCCTTCCTTCCTTCCTTCTCCTTTCTCTTCCCTTTCCTTCTCTCCTACTCCTACTACATGGAAGGGTTCCTAGTTGACTAGGAAAGGGGAATCCTACTCCCGTGGGAGTAGGACTCCCTAGGGCGCCGCCATAGAGAGGGCCGCCCTCCCTCCTCCACTCCTTTATATACGGGGCAGGGGCACCCCATGGACACACAAGTTGATCTTCGTGATCGCCTTAGCCTTAGCAGGTGCCCCTCCACCATATTCCACCTCGTCATATCGTCAGCTGAGTTTAGGCGAAGCCCGCGCCGGTAGAGCATCATCATCACCACGCCTGCCGTCAGCCGACGGAACTCATCCTCGACACTTTGCTGGATCGAGTCCGGGATCGCCATCGAGATGAACGGTGCTGAACTCGGAGGTGCCGTGACGCTCGTATTTCTGGATCGGTCGGATCATGAAGACGCATTTACTACATCAACAACGCGTTGTCATAACGCTCCGCCACGGTTCACGAGGGTACGCGGACAATACTCTCCTCTCGCTATGCCATCACCATGATCTTTAAAGTGCGGAAATTTTTGAAATTACTACGCTCCCCAACAGTGGCATCCGAGCTTCAGGTTTTATGCGCTGATGTTATATGCACAAGTAGAACACAAGTGAGTTGTGGGCTATATAAGTCATACCGCTTACCAGCATGTCATACTTTTGTTCGGGCGGTATTGTTGGATGAAGCGCCCGACCGAGACATTACAGACGCTACGCGAGACTGGTTTACCGTTGCTTGCACACAGTGACTAGCGGTGTGGGCTTCCAACTTTAGTTGAACCAGTGTGGCAACGCCTCAGTCTTTGTGAAGGTTAAAAACAGCACCAACTTGACAAACTATCGCTGTGGTTTTGATGCGAGGTAAGAACGGTTCTTGCTAAGCCCGTAGCAGCCACGTAAAACTTGCAACAACAAAGTAGAGGACGCCTAACTTGTTTTTGCAGGGCATGTTGTGATGTGATATGGTCAAGACGTGATGAGATATGTTGTTGTATGAGATGATCATGTTTTGTTAAAGTTATCGGCAATCGACGTAAGCCTTATGGTTGTCTCTTTATTGCATAAGATGCAAGCGCCAAATAATTGCTTTTACTTTATCGCTATGCGAGCAGCAATAGTTGCAAGAGCAATAGTTGGCGAGACGACCATGTGACGACACATTGATATAGATCAAGATGATGGAGATCATGGTGTCATGCCGGCAGGATTTATGGAAATCATGACGATGCTTTCGAGATGGAGAGATCAAAGGCACAAGATGATGATGGCCATGTCATATCACTTATATTGATTGCATGTGATGTTTATCCTTATACATCTTATCTCTGCTTTGATTGACGGTAGCATTATAAGATGATCTCTCACTAAAATTATCAAGAAGTGTTCTCCCCGAGTATGCAATCGCTGCGTAAAGTTCTTCGTGCTGAGACACCACGTGATGATCGGTGTGATAGGCCTCTACGCTCAAATACAACGGGTGCAAAACAGTTGCACACGCCGAATACTCAAAGTTAAACTTGACGAGCCTAGATATAACAGATATGGCCTCGAACACCGGAGACCGAAAGGTCGAAGCATGAATCATATAGTAGATATGATCAACATAGTGATGTTCACCATTGAAACTACTCCATCTCGTTACGATGATCGGACATGGTTTAGTTGATATGGATCACGAATCACTTAGAAGATTAGAGGATATCTATCTAAGTGGGAGTTCTCTAAGTAATATGATTAATTGGACTTAAATTTATCATGAACTTAGTCCGGTAGTATTTTGCAAATTATGTTGTAGATCAATAGCTCGCGTTGTTGCTTCCCTATGTTTGTTGCTTATATGTTTATTTTAATATGTTCCTAGAGAAAACTGTGTTGAAAGATGTTAGTAGCAATGATGCAGATTGATCCGTGGATCTCGAGGTTTATCCTCATTGCTGCAATGTAAGAATTATGTTCTTGATGCACCGCTTAGGTGACAGACTCTATTGCAGGAGCAGATGCGACGTTATGAACGCTTGGCTAGCTCAAATGATGACTACTTGATAGTTTAGTGCACCATGCTTAACGGCTTAGAATCGACTTCAAAGACGTTTTGAACGCCATGGACCATAAGGAGATGTTCCAGGAATTGAAGTTAATATTTCAAGCAAATACCCGAGTTGAGAGGTATGAAGTCTCCAACAAGTTCTATAGCTAAAGGATGGAGGAGAATCGCCAACTAGTGAGCAAGTGCTCAGATTGTCCGTACTACAATCGCTTGAATCAAGTGGGAGTTAATCTTCCGTGATAAGATAGTGATTGATAGAATTTTTCAGTCACCATCACCGTTAGTAGAACTGTGATGAACTATATGCAAAACACAAAACGATTCCCAGCTCTTCGTGATGTTGAAATCGACGAGGTAGAAATCAAGAAAGAGCATCAAGATGATTGAAGAGACCACTAGTTTCAAGAGAATGGCAAAGGGAAAGAAAGGAACTTCAAGTAGAATGACAAGTTGTCACTCCCAAGAAGCCCAAAGCTGAACCTAAAGCCTGAAACTGAAAGCTTTACCGCAAAGGAAATGGTCACCGAAGGAACTACTCCAAATATTTGGTGGATAAGAAGGATGGCAAAGTGAACAAGGGTATATTTGATATACAGGTTATTGATGTGCTTTACTAGTGTTTATAGTAGCCCCTGAGTATTTGATACTTGTTTGGTTAGATTAGTAACTCAAACAGGAGTTACAGAATAAACAAAGACTAGTTGAAGGGAAGTGACGATGAGTGTTGGAAGTAGTTCCAAGATTGATATGATCATCATCGCACACTTCCCTATACTTTCGGATTAGTGATAAACCTAAATAAATGTTTTTTGGCGCTTATGCTGAGCATGAATATGATTTGATCATGTTCATTGCAATATAGTTATTCATTTAAAATCAGAGAATAATTGTTGTTATGTTTAAATGAATAAAACCTTAAATGGTCATACACCCAATGAAAATAGTTTGTTGGATCTCGATCGTAGTGATACACATATTCATAATATTGATGCCAAAAGATGCAAAGTTAATAATGATAGTGCAACTTATTTGTGGCATCGCTTAAATCATATCGTGTAGTTTATGAAGAAACTCCATGCTGATGGGTTTTTGGAATCACTTGATTATGAATCGCTTGATGCTTTGCAACTGCGCTTTTGGGCAAGATGACTGAAACTCCGCTTCTTGAACAATGGAACGAAAGCAACAAACTTGTTGGAAATAATACATACCGATGTATGCGATCCAATGAGTGTTGATGCCCGTAAGTATCATTATTTTCTGACCTTTACAGATGATTTGAGCAGATATGGATATGTCTACTTGATGAAACATAAGTCTGAAATAGTTGAAAAGTTCAAAGAATTTCAGAGTGAAGTGGAAAATCATCGTATAAGAAAATAAAGTTTTATGATCTGATCGTGGAGATGAATATTTGAGTTATGTAGTTTGGTCTTCAATTAAAACAAAGTGGAATAGTTTCACAGCTCACGCCACATGGAACACCACAACATAATGGTGTGTCCGAACATCGAATCGCACTTTATTGGATATGGTGCGATCTATGATGTATCTTACCGATTTACCACTATCGCTTTGGGGTTATGCATTAGAGACAGCTGCATTCACGCTTAATAGGGCACCATCTAAACTGCTGAGATGACACCGATGAACTATGGTTTAGCAAGAAACCTAAGCTGTCGCTTCTTAAAGCTTGAGTTGCGATGCTTATATGAAAAGTTTCATCTCGATAAGCTCAAACCCAAATCGAGAAATATGTCTTCATAGGATACCCAAAGGAGACTTTGGGTACACCTTCTATCACAGATCCAAGGCAAGACATTCGCTGTTAAGAATGGATCCTTTCTAGAGAAGGAGTTTCTCTCAAAGAAGTGAGAGGAGGAAAGTAGAACTTGATGAGGTAATTGTACCTTCTCCCATATTGGAAAGTAGTTCATCACGTAAATCAGTTCCAAAGATTCCTACACCAATTAGTGAGGAAGTTAGTGATGATGATCATGAAACTTCAGATCAAGTTGCTACCAAACCTCGAGGTCTTCCAGAGTAAGATCCGCACCAGAGTGGTACGGTAATCATGTTTCGAAGTCATGTTACTAGACCATGATGAACCTACTAACTATGAGGAAGCGATGATGAGCCCAGATTCGCGAAATGGCTTGAGGCCATGAAATCTGAGATAGGATCCATGTATGAGAACAAAGTATGGACTTTGATTGACTTGCTCGATGATCAGCAAGCCATGTTAAATAAATGGATCTTCAAGAGGAAGACGGACACTGATAGTAGTGTTACTATCTATAAAGATCGACTTGTCACAAAAAGGTTTTTCGACAAGTTCAAGGTGTTGACTACAATGAGATTTTCTCAACTGTAGCGATGCTTAAGTCTGTCCGAATCATGTTAGCAATTGCCACATTTTATGAAATCTGGCAAATGGATGTCAAAACTACATTTTTAATGGATTTATTAAGGAAGAGTTGTATATGATGCAACCAGAAGGTTTTGTCAATCCTAAAGGAGCTAACAAAATGTGCAAGCTCCAAATGATCCATCTATGGACTGGTGCAAGCATCTCGAGTTGAATACACACTTTGATAAGTTGATCAAAGCATATAGTTTTATATAGACTTGAGGTGAAGCCCCAGATTACAAGAAAGTGAGGGGAGCACTACAGCATTTCTAATAAGTATATGTGAATGACATATTGTTGATCGAAATGATGTAGAATTTTTCCGAAAGCATAAAGGAGTATTTGGAAGGACTTTTTAAAAGAAAGACATCAAGAAAGCTACTTATATATTGAGCATCAAGATCTATTGAGATAGATCAAGACGCTTGATAAGTTTTTTCAATAAGTATATACTTTGTCAAGATTTTGAAGTAGTTCAAAATGGAACAATCAAAGAAAAGTTCTTGCCTGTGTTGTAAAGGTGTGAAATTGAGTAAGACTCAAATCCCCACCACGCAGAAAATAGAAAAGAGAATGAAAGTCATTCCCTATGCCCTACCATAGGTTCTATAAAGTATGCTATGCTATGTACTGCAGACTATTGTATACCTTGCTCAGATTTGGCAAGGAGTACAATAGTGATCTAGGAGTAGATCATCGACATTGGTCAAGAACATCCTTAGTGAGGACTAAGGAAATATTTCTCGATTATGGAGGTGATAAAAGAGCCCGTCAAAGAGTTACATCGATGCAAGCTTTTACACTAATCCGATAAGTCTCAATCGATACATTGAAAGTGGATATTATTAGAGTAGCTCCGCAGCATTGTAGACATAGAATATTTGTAAAATACATACGCCTCGAATGTAATGCACTCTGACTAAGATTCTCTCATGAGCAAAACATGATCATAACTTAGTACTCTTTGGGTGTTAATCACATAGTATGTGAACTAGATTATTGACTCTAGTAAACCTTTGGGTGGGTCACATGATGATGTGAACTATGGGTGTTAATCACATGGTGATGTGAACTATTGGTGTTAAATCACATGATGTGAACTAGATTATTGACTTAGTGCAAGTGGAGATCAAGGAAATATATGCCCTAGAGGCAATAATAAAGTTATTATTTATTTTCTCTTATTTCATGATAAATGTTTATTATTCATGCTAGAATTGTATTAACCGGAAACATAATACATGTGTGAATACATAGACAAACATATAGTCACTAGTATGCCTCTTACTTGACTAGCTCGATAATCAAAGATGGTTAAGTTCCCAGCCATAGACATGAGTTGTCATTTGATTAATGGGATCACATCATTAGGAGAATGATGTGATTGACATGATTCCATTCCGCTAGCCCAGCACTTGATCGCTTAGTATGTATGCTATTGCTTTTCTTTCATGACTTATACATGTTCCTGAATTCATGAGATTATGCAACTCCCGCTACATCGAGGAACACTTTTGGTGCTACCAAACGCCACAACGAATCGTGATTATAAAGGAGTACTACAGGTGTCTCCAAAGGTACATGTTGGGTTGGCGATTTCGAGATTAGGTTTTGTCATCCGATTGCCTGGAGAGGTATCTCTCGCCCTTCTCGGTAATGCACATCACTATAAGCCTTGCAAGCAATGTAGTTAATGAGTTAGTTACGGAATGATGCATTACGTAACGAGTAAAGAGATTTGCCGTAGAACGAGATTGAACTAGGTATTGGATACCGACGATCAAATCTCGGCAAGTAACATACCGATGACAAAGGGAACAAAATATGTTGTTATGCGGTTTGACCGATAAAGATCTTCAGAGAATATGTAGGAGCCAATATGGGCATCCAGGTTCTGGGCTATTGGTTATTGACCGAGAATAAATTCTAGGTCATGTCTACATAGTTCTCGAACCCGTAGGGTCCGCACGCTTAACGCTACGATGATAGTTTTATTATGAGTTTATGAGTTTTGATGTACCAAGGAGTTCGAGTCCCGGATGAGATCGGGATGATGATAGGAGTCTCGAAATGGTCGAGACGAAAGATCGATATATTGGACGACTATATTCGACATCGGAAAGGTTCCGGAGTGATTCGATATTTTTCGAGTACCGAGAGTTACGGAATACGTATTGGGCCTTATTAATATACGAAAGAAGGAAAGGGCCTCAAGGGTACGCACTTTCCTTGGTCTGGTCCGAATTGGACTAGGGCAGCCTCTTCCTTCCTTCTCTTTCTCTTCCCTTTCCTTCTCTCCTACTCTACTACATGGAAGGGTTCCTAGTTGACTAGAAAGGGGAATCTCACTCCTGGGGAGTAGGACTCCCTAGGGCGCGCCATAGAGAGGGCCGCCCTCCCTCCTCCACTCCTTTATATACGGGGCAGGGGCACCCCATGGACACACAAGTTGATCTTCGTGATCGCTCTCAGCTGCAGCGGCGTGCCCCTCCACCATATTCCACCTCGGTCATATCGTCGCTGAGTTTAGGCGAAGCCCTGCACCGTAGAGCATCATCATCGCCACCACGCCACAGTTGATTTTAACTCATCCCCAACACTTTGCTGGATCGGAGTCCGGGATCGCCATCGAGCTGAACGTAAAGCTGAACTCGGAGGCCGTGACGCTCGTACTTGGATCGGTCGGATCGTGAAGACGCACGACTCACATCAACCGCTGTTGTCATAACGCTCTGCCACGGTTCACGAGGGTACGTGGACAATACTTCCTCTCGCTATGCCATCACCATGATCTTGGCGTAGTAGGGAATTTTTGAAATTACTACGCTCCTCAACACCAGCCACCTTATGCAACTAGTGCATGTCACCGGTGGAACCAGTCTCACGTAAGCGCACGGTAAGGTCGGTCCGGCCGCTTCATCCCACAATACCGCTGAAGCAAGATAAGACTAGTAATGGCAAGAAGGTTGATAACATTCCACGCCGCCACAACAAATTGTGTTCTACTCGGCAATAGAGAACTACGATAGACCTAGCTCATGATGCCACCGATGGGGAACGCTATAGAAAATTAAAATTTTCCCACGGTTTCACCAAGATCCATCTATGAGTTCATCTAGCAACGAGTCATAGGAGAGTGATTGCAACTTCATACCACTTGTAGATCAGCAGTATGAAGCGCTCAATGGAACGGGGATGATGGTTTCGCATCCCGTGATTCAGATCACCGATGACCTAGTGCTGAACGGACAGCACTCCTGCTCAACACACGACGGAGCGGATGACGCCTCTCCTTTCTTGATCCAGCAAGGGGGAAGGAGAGGTTGATGATGATCCAGAGCACGATGGCGTGGTGGTGGCTGCAGCAGAATCCTGCAGTGGCTTCGCTAAGCAACCACGGAGGAGGAGGAGGAGGTAGCAGAGGAAGGCGCCAAGGCTTCGGGTGCGGCACCCCTCCCCTCCTCCCTTTATATAGGTGCAAGAGAGGGGAGGGCACAGCCTTGCCCTTCCTCCAATGAAGGTGCGGTGCAAGAAGGGGAGGAGTCCATCCTCCCAAGGCACCCTGAGGTGCCTTTCCTTTAGGACTCTCCTCCCAAGTCTCCTTGGCGATGGGTCTTTAGCTGGTGCCTGGCCCATATAGGCCAAGGCGCACTCCCCACAGCCCATGTGGCCCCCCCGCAGGTGGACTGTGGACCCTCGACCCTTTCGCACTCCCTTGATAATACCGATAATGCCCCAAACTTTTCCATGCACTCAAAATAAGACTTCCTATATATAAATCTTTACTCGACCATTCCGAACTCCTCGTGACGTCCGGGATCTCATCCGACTCCAAACAACATTCGGTTTGCTGCATACTCATATTCATACAACCCTAGGCCACCAAACCTATGTGTAGACTTCACGGGTCGGGCAGACATGCGTACATGACCGAGACGGCCGGCAATAACCAACAGCGGATCTCGATACCCATGTTGGTTCCTACATGCTCCTCGATGATATCATCGGATGAACCACGATGTCGAGGATTCAATCAACCCAAGATACTATTCCCTTTGTTAATCGGTATTTTACTTGCCCGAGATTCGATCGCCAGTATCCCAATACCTCGCTCAATCTTGTTACTGCAAGTCACTTTACTCGCATCAGAATGCATGATCCCGTGACCAAAACACTTGGTGACTTTGAGCTCATTATGATGATGCATTACCGAAAGGGGCCGTAGATACCTCTCCGCCCCATGGAGTGACAAACTAAGTCTCGATCCCGTCAACCCAATCATACACTTTGGAGATACCCGTAGTGCACCTTTATAGTCACCCAGCTACATTGTGACGCTTGGTACACCCAAAGCACTCCTACGGTATCCGGGAGTTACACGATCTCATGGTCTAAGGAAGAGATACTTGACATTGTAAAAGCTCTAGCAAAACGAACTACACGATCTTGTGCTATGCTTAGGATTGTCTTGTCCATCACATCATTCTCCTAATGATGTGATCCCGCTATCAACTACATCCAATGTCCATAGTCAGGAAACCATGACTATCTGTTGATCAACGAGCTAGTCAACTAGAGGCTCACTAGGGACATATTGTGGTCTATGTATTCACACGCAGATTATGATTTTGATAATACAATTATAGCATGAATAAAAGGCAATTATCATGAACAAGGAAATATAATAATAATATTTTATTATTGCCTCTAGGGCATATTTCCAATAGTCTCCCACTTGCACTAGAGTCAATAATCTAGTTACATTGTGATGAATCTAACACCCATAGAGTTCTCGTGTTGATCATGTTTTGCTCATGGAAGAGAAGTTTAGTCAACGGATTCATGCGATTCAGATCCGTGATGCACTTTGCAAATTTCTATGTCCCCATCTTGAACATTTTCACGAATGGAGTTGAAGCGACGCTGATGTGCTGTCTTCTTGTGAAACCTGGCCTTGGCAAGTGCAATAGCCCAAAGGTTGTCACTGAAGAGTTTGATCGGCTCCAACGCATTGGGTATGACTCCTAGGTCGTTGATGAACCTTCACCCAAATTGCTTCATGTGCTGCCTCCGAGGCTGCCATGTACTCCGCTTCACATGTAGATCCCGCCACGACGCTCTTCTTCTTGCAGCTTGCACCAGCCATCGCTTCCACCATTCAACATATACATGTATCCGGTTTGTGACTTTGAGTCATCCAGATTCCGGGTCGGGCTTAGCGCCGACGTAACCCTTTACGATTTGAGCTCTTCGTCACCTCCATAAACGAGAAACATGTCCTTTGTCCTTTTCTGTACTTCAGGATATTCTTGACTGCTGTTCAGTGTTCCTTGCCGGATTACTTTGGTACCTTCCTACCAAACTTACTGCAAGGTTTACATCAGGTCTGGTACACAGCATGGCATACATAATAGATCCTATGGCTGAGGCATAGGGATGACACTCATCTCTTCTTTATCTTTTGTCGTGGTCGGGCATTGAGCCGAGCTCAATTTCACACCTTGCAAACAGGCAAGAACCCTTTCTTGACTGATCCATTTTGAACTTCTTCAAAATCTTATCAAGGTATGTGCTTTGTGAAAGACCTATGAGGCGCCCCGATCTATCCCTATAGATTTTGATGCCTAATATGTAAGCAGTTTCTCCAAGGTCCTTCATTGAAAAACTCTTATTCAAGTAGGCCTTAATGCTGTCCAAAAGTTCTATATCATTTCCCATCAAAAGTATGTCATCTACATATAATATGAGAAATGCTA
>JAHIAM010017248.1:0-14395 GCA_021605205.1 Aegilops longissima | reverse complement strand
TGTTTTTATGTTTCTTCTATGCCATGTCTTCTTGATGTATGTATGCTTAGTTTATCATGAAATCTGTAGTGAGTATAGCCTTAAACATGCCTACTTGTTATCAGTTTTGACATGCATGTTGCTGAATCTTAACTAAACTTTATATTGACATGGGTGTTACTATATTTTCTGATCCTTTTGGCTTATGGTCAGTAAGGGACTTTTGTTCTATGCTTTGAGTAGATTCATGCCATGCCATGTTTTGCTATTATAAGTTCCTGTAGCATGTAGTTTTGTTGCTCTGAACATTGCTACCGATGCTGTTTTTGCCATGTCCATCGATATTTTGTGCACTTTTGCCATGCTTGTTTGAACCTGTTATGATGTGTTTTAGCCGTAGCTCAGTGCTCATCTTTTGTCAAGCATCTTGAGTAGATTACTGCCATATACTTTGTTGATACATTTGGGTGCAGTAGCTTAATTTATTGTTGCTTGCTAAGTGGCATCATGCTGTTAATGGCAGATTTGTGCCATTCTTGTTTTGCTTGTCATTTCCAAACCGTGCATCCGATTCCGGTGATCTTCATATCGATTTCTACCGAAATCATCTCATCTTTCCAGTGGCATGCTTGGTTTGCCAAGTTGATGCCTGGTTCATCATTTACCTTCCGGAGCGCGCATAAGCATTGCATATCACATCCCGCATATCATGTCATATTATGCATCATGTTGATTGTGCATTGCACCGTGATTTATTGTGGTTCCTTTGTTTGTGTTCTTGCTTTGGGTAGAGCCGGGAGACGAGTACGTGAACGAGGAACCTGTTGAGAACGCTTACGAGGATCAAGCTTTCGACAACTCGAGAACATTGCGTGCAAGATGACCATACCTCAAATCACTTCTATCTTTGCTATGCTAGTTGCTCGCTTCTTTGCTATGCCTATGCTACGATGCCTATCACTTGCTTATCCATGCCACCCATATTGCCATGTCAGCCCCTAACCATCCTTTTCCTAGCAAACCGCTGATTGGCTATGTTACCGCTTGCTCAACTCCCTCTTATAGCGCATAGTTGCAGGTGAAGCTGAAGTTTGTTCCTTGTTGAACATGGAGATGTTGTTCCTTATTGGAACATGTTTACTTGTTGGGTTATCACAATATATATCTGCTATAATTAATGCATCTATATACTTGGTAAAGGGTGGAAGGCTCGCCTTATGCCCGGTGTTTTGTTCCACTCTTGCCACCCTAGTTTCCGCCATACCGTGTTATGTTCCTTGATTTTATGCCTTACACGGTTAGTGATTTATGGGACCCCTTGACAGTTCGCTTTGAATAAGACTCGCCCAAAGAAGGCCCAACTTTGGTTTTACCATTTGCCACCTAAGCCTTTTTTCCCCGGTTTTCATGAGCCCGAGGGTCATCTTATTTTAAACCCCGCCAATGCCTCTGAGTGTTGGTCCAAACTAGAGCACCGTATGGACCATTCTTGGCAACTGGATTGCCGTTGCCTCAGACGCTATCCGTGCTCCCGAGAACGAGATATGCAGCTTATCATCGGGATTTGTCGGCACATACGGGCGGCTTTGTCGGGTCTTGTTTTATTGTTCACGAAATGTTCTTGTAGTCCGGGATTCCGAGATTGATCGGGTCTTCCCAGAGAAGGAATATCCTTCGCTGACCGTGAGAGCTTATAATGGCTTGTTAGAACACCCCTCGCAGGGTATTATCTTTTCGGAAGTCGCGGCCCGCAGTTATGAGGCGATGGGAATTTGTTAATGTCCTGTAGAAAACCCAAGTTGACCTCAATTAAAATACAACTCAATCAAGGCAGTAACTGATGGTCTCTTTCATGGAGTCCGGGAAGTGAACACGGTGTTGGAGTTATGTTTGACGTAAGTAGTCAAAGATCACTTCTTGCTCGCTACTCAGCTTCACGACCGTGCTTTGCTCCTTCTCTTCCCGCCTCTTTTATGAACAATGTAGCCACCATATATGCTAGTCGCTTGCTGCAGCTCCACCTTACAACTCTGTCCTTCCTATAAGCTTAAATAGTCTTGATCTCATGGTGAGATTGTCGAGTCCTCGTGACTCACAGATTCTACCAAAACAGCTGCGGTGTTCCGACGATGACCAAGGTGACGAACCGAGCTCAAGTGGGAGTTCGACGAGGAACGTGGTTTCATTATGTGTCTTTTCCTCGATGATCAAAGTGGTGCTCAGCTTGGGACGATCGGGATCTGTGTAGTATTTGGGGTATTCTTTATTTTAGTTCAGAAGTCGGACCTTGAGTGTACTCAATGATGGGTGTTTATTTATGTATGTGTGAAGTGGCATCAGAAGCCAACTATGTATCTCTTTCCCTTGCATGTATTACATGGGTTGTGTGAAGATTACCTCACTTCATGACATTGCTTTCAATGCGGTTATGCTTCTAAGTCGTGCCTCTCACACGTGGAGATATAGCTGCATCGAGGGCGTAAGTTGGTACTGTGGAGCCTTCCTCACTTAGGAGCCCCCTACTTGATTGTCGGTCACGCTTGTTGAGTCTAGAATGGAAAAATGTTTTGAGTCTTAGGATTATATATATCCTCGAGAGTAGGATTCTTTTTATCTCAGCCCTTCTGCCGCCCGTGAGGTATCTCGACGAGAGTTTTGACTCGCTCTCTCTCAAATTTCACTAAAAAAAATTTAGGATCACGCTGGTATCTTGGGATCGCTCCGATGGTTTTGTGACGAGAACATTGTTCTTGGTGCCTCCCGACATTTAGGGGTTGTGGCAGTGTCCCGGGAGTTGAGCTCCGAGGTGTTGTCGCCACAATTTTATCGCTAGCCTCGAATACCCGAGTTTTACCGACATCGAAATCTCTTTGTGCAGCTTGTTGGTGAGATAACCCCGATAACCCAAAGATCAAGTAGTTCGGAGTATTGCCATGACTTGTATAACGGATGTTTTTCAAGGTCGAGGTACACGATTTCCGAGGATTTCTTGGTTATGTGTTGACGGATGGATACAATCGATCTAGGTATTGTTAGTTTGGGTGATATATTTTGTGTCCCCGATCCCCAACACCGATTGCATAACCGAAAGTTTCGGGAGTTTATAGGTGGGATTCAAGTAGCTCTTAGCAATTCTTCCCGCAGATATTTGGTTCGTGATTGGGTAATCCTTACCACTTATTTGTTCCAATGCATCTTTGTTATTTTTCATGAACCTTAATCAAGTGGCTTCTCACTTTAATGGACGGTGATGTTAACTTTGAATTCATTCGCTCATTCTTGTTCGAATGTTTATTGTGAAGACTATATGTTGCAATTTCTATCCGCTGATTCAACTTGACTATTTGTCTATCAAGTGCTAACGGATGTCACCCTCTTCAGATGGCTCCGCCAACACGCCGAATCCGGAACGGAATGAAGGGAATCACCGAACCTCCACCTCCACCTCCGCCTCCGGAGGCTCCGGCAAGCTATCATGGCAGCCACCAATGCCAATGCTCGATGATTTTGCAGCTCTTGCAAGAACGCATGGGCAAGGCAATCAAGGAAATCAAGGTCAAGGTAACAATCAGCCGACTTTGCTACCTCCCCCTCGCTAATCACCAAGTCTTTTCGTTCGTGGTAGGCACGACGCCATTCTTGTGGACATCCAAGCATTTTGAATGTAGCAATGTCGTGAGGACTTTGTCAAGTTTGCATCGCTTCAACTCAAGGACCAAGTTGGAGTGGTACCAAAGAATACAAAGATTCCAGAGGAGGTCGTTTATTACTGGGATGAGTTCCGCCGATTTCGAGCTCACCACATTCAAAAGTGTTGTTGAGAGGGTGAGGAGTTCCGAATCTCAAGCAGGCAACATGTCCTGTATCAATACAATATCCAGCCCAAACTCGCCTTTGCTAAGAAACGCCCCCGATGAAAAGAGTATGATCTATCAATTGGGTGGTCCGAGAAAGATCTGCAATTAGCTCTTGTGCTTTTGAGCCGAAAAGTATGATGAATTCTACAACATGGCATAAGCAAGAAGCCCCAGCTCAAATGTGAGGTTTCTAAGAAGAGAATGGATGCATTCCCTTCTTCTTCCTCTCAAGTGGCAGCACAGGGTTCACCTTCCTCCTCCTCCGCCCACCTTTTATCAGAAGAACTCAGTGGCCGGATCTTCCCACCCCAACCCCTGCTATCGTAACAAGTCTAATTCTCAAGCTCCAAGGTCAAATGCTCCTTACCACCGCCCTTCGAGGTGACTTGCAACAAGTGTCCAGAAGGTCACTATGCTTTAACCAAGGGTTGCCTTCCTCCTCAAATCTTCCAGAATGCAAAGGGTCAACATAATCCCAAGTTTGCAAAGGTCAATATGATGAATGCAGCTCAAGAGGGAATCTTCCGGTGATAATTAACCTCGTAATGATATTCCCAAAAGTCTTATTTGATAATCGTATCAATTGTTTCATGTCAAGATCGTTTTGCAAAGAATGATTTTTCGTGGTCTTACCGGATAAACCTTGGGTATTATTTCTCCGAAAGTCAATGAGAGCCAACTCAATAGTTCATGATGTCTCTATCAAGATGGGCATTATAGATTTCTCTAAACCAATGGTTCTTGGTGACTGGATAGTGATCTTATTCTCGAATGGATCGGTTTCAAAGCAAAGCTCACTTGATTGTGCTGCGGAAATTCAATTACTCCCTTCTATGCCCCGTGATGAAACCATTCGTTGTTTTTCTCAATGAGAAGGGTGAATTGATGCTATCTATCGATTCCAGTTGTTTGGAGTACCAAGATGTCTTTCCAAGAGCCGATGCCTCCTCATCGCCGCTTGAGTTCTATCGATCTTGAGCCCGGCATCGAACCCGCTTGCAAGCATCCAACAAGCTTGACCTGAGCTGAAGGAATTGAAGAAGCACCGATGAACAAGAGCGCTGGTTTGATCGACCGAAGTTCATCTCCTTGGGGTTGTGGTGTTCTTTTTGTCCAAGAAGGATGGCACAACACTTTGGCCGACACGCCCATTGAATAAGAAGACAATCAAGAACAAGATCCACTTCCCAACATCAATGAGCTTTTCGAGCAACTCAAAGGTGCTAAAGTGTTCTCCAAGCTTGACCTTCAGATTATATCAATTCGGATTCGTGAACAAGATATTCCCAAGACAGATTCGTAATGCTTTGGTTCTATGAATATACCCTGTCTTTCGCCTTGTCAATGCTCCTCCAACATTTCTCGATGATGAACTTCATCTTCAACCCCACACCAATGAATTCGCCTTGGTCTATCTTGATGATATTTGGTCTTCCCAAGAATAAGAAGGATCATGCCAAACATTTGGATTGGTGCTAGACAAGCTCGAGAGTATCAATTTATGCTAAGTTCTCCAAATGTGAATTTTGGCTTGATGAAGTGCTTTTTGGTCATATCCTTCCGCCAAGGGATCCGTTAATCCCAGAAGGTGTCCGAATTGTGAATTGGGAACCTCCTCGATGTCAAGCAGTCCAGTTTTCTTGGTCTTGCAAGCTATTGTCAAGATTCGTGAGAACTTCCAAGATTGCAAAGCCTCTTTCCAACCTCCTCCGTAAGCATGTGAAGTATGTCTTGTCTCCGAGTGGATGTTGCTTTAATACTCAAAGAGAAACTGTCACAGCCCTCCTTGACTCCTCCCGATGAATCCAAGCCATTTGAAGTTTTTGGATGCTTCTTCAAGGTCTCGGTGTTGTTAATGCAAGAGAAGAGAGTTGTGGCTTATACCTCTCACCAGTTGAAGCCCAACAAAAGAACTACCCCACTCATGATCTTGAGTTGGCAGTTGTCCATGCATTGATAATGGAGACATCTCTTGTTGGGAAGGAAAGGACATTTTCACCATCACAAGAGTCTCAAGTACATCTTCACTCAGCCCAACCTCAACCTCAGCATCAATGGGTCGAAATGATTCAAGAGTACAACCCAAGTATTGAATATACTCCGGCAAGGCCAATGTCATTGCAGACTTTGAGCAGGAAGGCTTACGCAACGTTAATCCTCAAGCCCTTCCACCGGATCTCGTGAAGCTTTCAGTAATCTTCAAGTTGTTCCTCAAGGCTTTCTTCCCAACCTCATAGTCTCCCTACTTTGGAAGATCAGATTCGGAGGCTCAACTTCGATACCATGGTGAAAAAGGTGAAACGTGGTATCGAAAGGGCATTTCCAAGTACAAGTGCTTCCAGCTGATGACAAAGATACTTTTTTTGAGGACCGGATTGTGGTTCCTAAGGGTGATCCGAGAAAGTCATTATGAACGAGGCTCAAATTCACTTCATCCATTCATCCCGAAGTAAAGATGTACCATGACCTCAAGCATATATTGGTGGACTCGAATGAAGCAGAAATTGCTCAATTCGTGAATGAGTGTGATGTCCAAGAGTGAAAGGTAACACCAAAGACCAGCGGTCTCCTCCAACCTCTTGCTATTCCGTAATGGAAGTTTGATCATATTGAAATGGACTTCGGACTGGTTTTCCAAAGTCCAAGCGTGAAATGATGCTATCTTCGTTTCATTGACAAGCTTACTAAAGTGGCTCATTTTCTTCCTATCAAAGAATCATCAAAAGCCCTTGGCAGCTATACACCTCCGTGATTGTCTCCTTGCACGGCATTCCACAAGTGATCTCTTGTAACGCCTGACATTAACAAATTATCCCCAAACGGGCAGGCTTTGAAAGATATTACCCGGGGTGTCCCAACTTAGCCCATTATAAGCTCCATCAACAAGGATATTCTTCTACCGAAGACCATCAAGAACCGACTACAAGACATTTGACAAAGAATAAAACAAGACCAGAAAGCCACCCAATGTGCCGAAAACCCGATAGGAGCTACAATATCTCGCTCGGCACACCGGATGGGCAAGACGTCGGGAAAGGATTGCCGGGGCCCAACATCGCCTTTTGGGCCAGCCAAGGAGCACCGTCCGGGTTTTAAATAAGATGACCTCGGCTCGCGAAACCCGGGAAAAAGGCTTAGGTGGCAAATAAAACCAAAGGCCTTCGAGGAGTCTTATTCAAAGCGAACTGTCAAGGGGTCCCATAAATCACCCAACCGTAAGGCCTAAATCAAGGAACATAACACCTATGACGGAAACTAGGTGGCAAGAGGGAACAAAACACCTGCATAAGGCCGAGTTCCACCCTTTACCAAGTATAAAGATGCATTAATTATAGCAGATATATATTGTGATATCCCCAACAAGTAAACATTTCCAAAAGGAACAACATCTCCATGTTCCAACAAGGAACAAACTTCACTTCACCGCAACTAGCAACGCTTATAAGAGGGGCGAGAAGGAACATAGCCAATCAACGGTTTGCTAGGAAAAGGATGGTTAGGGGCTGACATGGCAATATGGGTGGGATATAGCAAGTGGTGGCATCGAGCATAGGCATAGCAAAAGAACAGCATCTAGTAAAAGATAAAGTGATTTAGGGTATGGTCATCTTCCAATGTTCTAGTTGTAAAGCTTGATCCTCGAAAGGCCTTTCAACAGGTTCCTCATTCACGATCGCCTCCCCTACCCAAAGCAACAACACAAACAAAGGAACCCAAATAAATCATGGTGCAATGCACAATCAACATGATGCAAAAAACATGACATGATAGGGATGTGATATGCAATGCGAAAGGCCCGAAGGAAAATGATGATCCACATCAACTTGGCAAACCAAGTATGCCACTGAAAGATGAGATGATTTCGTTCAAATCGATATAAAGATCACCGAATCGGATGCACTTTGAAATGAAAGCAAAACAAGAATGGCGCAATCTGTTAACAGATGATGCCACTTAGCAAGCAACAATTAATTGCTACTGCACCCAAACGTATCAACAAAGCAATGGCAGTGATCTACGAAGATGTCGAAAAAGATGAGCACTGAGCTGGCTAGTTCACATCATAACAGGTTCAAACAAGCATGGCAAAAGTGCACAAAATATCAGGCTGACATGGCAAAACAGCATCAGGTTGCAATGTTCGGAGCAACAAAACACATGCTACAGGAACTTACAATAGCAAAACAAGGGGCATGAATCTACTCAAAGCATAGAACAAAACCCTTACTGACCATAAGCCAAAAAGGATCAGAAAATATAGTAACACCATGTCAATATTGAAAGTTTCTAACAGATTCAGCAACATGACATGTCAAAACTGATAACAAGTAGGCATGTTTACAAGCTCAATGCACTACACAGAGCCTTAAATGATAAACTAAAATAATCAAGAAGACATGCCATAGAAACATACATGGCAAGAAAATAACATAGCATAAATGGATCACCCAAACAACCTAGGCAAAATTGAATAACATAAACAATCTGCCGGAAACATTTGATAGAAAAGTAGAGCTCATTGACCAACCTTGGCACCCATAATTGCAAACAAAGGCATGGATGGATAGAGCAAGACATGTTTAACAAAACATCCTTACTGAAGTATCTCAAAATATGCATGGATCTCTCGGTATCATCAAGTAAACATGGCATCAAAATATCAGCTAAACAGGTCTGAAAACAGCTACATCAGGACACCTACTTTGCATGCTTGTGCTAGTCACCACATAGATCACAAAAATACATGGCATACACCCTGGAAAGATGGATGGTATTACAAAACACATGTAGGACTCAAGTTCATAGGGTACACATCAATCATGGCAAAAAATAATAGTGCAAGTTCTTTAAGAAACAAAACTAACATCACATAGCCCCTTCTAACAGCATTTCGGGCGTCAAGATGAGCTCAAATGAAAATGATGCAATGAGATGAAATGATCTACCTTCGAGACGAACATTTAATATTATAAAATGGACCACAGACCAAGATATACCACGTTGAAAATGCTACAAAATGACAAAAGATGCAAAATAACTTAGAAGAAAATTAGAGGGGAAGAGGTCAACGGCCGGCCAACCGAGGCCGGATCTGATCGGGGACGGCGGGCGGGGGCGCCGAGGGAGAGAGGGGCGGGCAGGGGTCCGCCGGGCGCGGGGGCGGGGCCCGGGAACGGCGGAGGTGGCGGGGGGTTTAGGGGCGGACCGGGAGGAGGAGGCGGGCGGCGGCGGGGCGCCGGGCGGGGGCGCAGGCCGGGGCCGGGCGGGCGAGGCGGCGGGCGGGCCCGGGCGGGCCGGGCGGAGGGGCGGCGGGCGGTGCGGGCAAGGGCGCGGCCGCTTTGCGGGTGGGCGGCGGAGGGCGGCGGTCGGGCCCGGGCTTCTTTGGCGGGGGGGCGGCGGACGTGTCCGCCCGACCGACACGCCCGCGGGGGGAGCGGGCTAGGTAGGGGAATTGATCCGGATTTTTGGGAGGTGAAATAGGCATAGAGGGAGCTAGGAGAGTCCAAATGAGGTGAGTTTTCCCAAGATCGTGGATCGAACGACGGAGAGCATGGAAGGACTTAGATGGGTTATTGGGCTGTTTTGAAGGGTGTTGGGCTGCAACTCAAAAGAGGCCTTTGAGTGCGTTAACCGCTGAGTACCAAACAGCTCCAAAACCCAACTTGACCGTGGTCACGTGGTATACCAAGGCCACTAGACAAACCTCGTCCATTCGAGAAGGTTTATCCCGACAAAAAACGTAAAAGGGCCCCGGGAGATAGGAGGCCGGATTGAAAAGGACAACGGAAAATGCTCGAATCATGAGACAAACTATCAAATGCGGCACATGATGACATCATATAAAATGCATGACTGGGCAAAATGCAAAATGAAGAAAACCCAACCACGGAGGGAATATCATATCACAATGCCGAAAATGGCAAGAGTTGGAGTTACAAATATGGAAAGTTACTCCGGGTGTTACAACACTCCACCACTACAAGAGGATCTCGCCCCAGATCTAGGACTGAAAGAACTCCGGATATTCGAACGGAGGTGATCCTCGCGCCCTGTGAGCTTCTCCGGAATGGTGTGACCACCTCACTTTCAGGAATTTGTTTGACTTGTTGCAGTGTTGCGCTTCTTCTTCAAGAATAGCAACGGGTGCTCATGATAAGAGAGATCTTCTTGAAGGTCAATCTCTTCGGTTGATAGCTGCTCAGAGTCTTGAAGCACTTGGCGGTTGTGACATGTGAAACACATCGCGACGCTTGCAAAGTTGAATGGAAGCTCGTTGATAGGCTAGATCGCTTTTGCCAATGATCTTGAAAGGACCCACGATCTAGGGGCAAGCTTCCTTTGATACCGGGTTACGAGTGCCTTTCATTGAGAGACGCGGAGGTAGACATGGTCTCCGATTTCAAAAGCCACATCACGGTGCTTATCATCATAATAGTTTTCCGCGCGATTATGCTGCTTTGAGATTCTCACGAATGACCTTGCACATTTCTTCCGCTTCGGATCAAGTCATTGCCAAGAAGTTGGCGCTCACCTGCCCTGCACTAATTGAGAGGAGTACGCACTTTCCGCCATAGAGAATTTCGAATGGGGCCTTGCCCGAACTCGCTTGGAAGCTGTTGTTGTAGGAGAACTCGACATATGGAAGACAATCTTCCCACTTCATACCGAAGAAATGACACAAGCCCTCGAGCATATCTTCAAGGATTTGATTTACTCGCTCAACTTGGCCACTTGTTTGAGGATGGAAAGCTGTGCTGAAACGAATGTTGGTGCCCATGGCCTTCCAAAAGAATCCCAAAACTTGAGGTAAAGATGCTGCCACGGTCTCAAGAGATCACTTGTGGAATGTCGTCAAGGAGACAATCTCGAGGTGTATAGCTCGCCAACCGAGCTGCTGTGATAGATTCTTTGATAGGAAGAAAATGAGCCACTTTAGTAAGCTTGTCAATGACAACGAAGATAGCATCATTTCCATGCTTGCACTTAGGAAAACCAGTCACGAAGTCCATCTCGATATGATCAAACTTCCACTCGAATAGCAAGAGGTTGAAGGAGACCAGCTGGTCGTTGGTGTTCTGCTTTCACTCTTCTGCAGACATCACATTCATTCACGAATTGAGCAATTTCGCTTCATTCGAGTCCACCAATATGACTGCTTGAGGTCATGGTACATCTTCGCATTTCCGTGATGAATGGATAGAAGCGAATTGTGAGCCTCGCTCATAATGACTTTTCTCGATCACCCTTAGGAACCACAATCCGTCCTCAAAGAAAAGAGTATCTTTGTCATCAATGTGGAAGCACTTGTACTTGAAATGCCCTTGTCGATACCACGCTTCACCTTTTTCACCATGGTATCCGTGTTGAGCCTCACGAATCTGATCTTCCAAAGTAGGAGAGACTATGAGGTTGGCAAGAAAGCCTTGAGGAACAACTTGAAGATTCAGCTTATGGAAAGCTTCACGGAGATCCGTTGGAAGGGCTTGAGGATTAGACTCTGCAGAAGCCTTCCTGCTCAAAGCATCTGCAATGACATTGGCCTTGCCTGAGTATATTCAATACTTGGGTTGTACTTGAATCATTTCACCCATCGAGTCTGCCTCGAGGTTGAGGTTGGGTTGAGGAAGATGTACTTGAGACTCTTGTGATCGTGAAAATGTCCACTTTCCTTCCCAACAAGAGATGTCTCCATGTTATCAATGCATGGACAATCGCCGCCAACTCAAGATCGTGAGTGGGGTAGTTCTTTTCAAGGCTTCAATCAAGCGTAGAGGTATAAGCCACAACTCTTCTCTTGCATTAACACAGCACCGAGACCTTGAAGAGAAGCATCACATAAACTTCAAATGGCTTGGATTCATCAGAGGAGTCAAGACAGAGCTGTGACGAGTTTTCTTTGAGAGTATTGAAAGCAACATCACACTTAGCAGACCTGATATACTTCACATGCTTCCGAGAAGGTTGGAAAGAGGCTTTGCAATCTTGGAGAAGTTCTCAACTAATCTTCGCAATAACTTGCAAGACCAAGAAAATCATGGAGCTGCTTGACATTCCGAGGAGGTTCCTAATTCACAATTGCGACACCTTCTGGATTAACAGCGATGCCCTTGGCGGAGATGATATGACCAAGATAAAGCACTTCATCAAGCCAAAATTCACATTTGGAGAACTTAGCATAGAATTGATACTCTCGAGCTTGTCTAGCACCAATCGCAAATGTTTGGCATGATCCTTCTTATTCTTGGAGAAGACCAAAATATCATCAAGATAGACCAAGACTAATTCATTGGTGTAGGGTTGAAGATGAAGTTCATCATCCGAGAGAATGTTGGAGGAGCATTAACAAGGCCGAAAGACATGATAGTATATTCATAAGAACCAAAGCTTGTTCTAATGCTGTCTTGGGAATATCTTGTTCACGAATGCGAATCTGATGATACCCCATACAAGGTCAAGCTTGGAGAACACTTTAGCACCTTTGAGTTGCTCGAAAAGCTCATTGATGTTGGGAAGTGGATACTTGTTCTTGATAGTCTTCTTATTCAATGGACGGTAATCGACGAAAGTCGGTCCGCGCCATCCTTCTTCCGGACAAAAGAACACCACAACCCCAAGGAGATGAACTCGGTCCGATCAAACCCAGACGCTTCTTGTTCATCGAGCTGCTTCTTCAATTCCTTCAGCTCATCAGGTCCAAGCTTGTATGGACGCTTGCAAACGGGTTCAGCCGGCTCAAGATCGATAACGAACTCAATCGCCGATGAGGAGGCATACCCGAAGCTCTTCTCGAAAGACATCTTGGTACTCACAAACGATCGAATCGAGAGATAGCATTCAGTTCGCCTCTTCTCATTTAGAGAAAACAACCAATGGTTTCATCATGAGCGCATAGATGATCACATCATTGAAGAGTGAGTCAATTGATTTCCGCAGCACAATCAAGCTAAGCTTTGTGCTGAGAAAGCCAGTCCATTCCGAGAATAAGATCAATATCCGAGTCACCAAGAACCATTGGTTTAGCCGAAATCTATAATCGCCATCTTGATAGAAACATCCGAGCCATCATTTTTGTATTCATGAACAAACCCGAGAGGAAACCGCATCGGCTTAGGCAGATCGACAAGATGCAAATTATTCATGGATGCAAAAGGTCTTGATATGAAAGAAATAGATGCACTAGAATCAAATAAGACTTTTGCAGAATATCATTAACTCGAAGATTACCCATGATCACATCTCAAGATTCCTCCGCTTGAGCTGCATTCATCATGTTCACCTTTGCGACTTGGAATTATGCTTGACCACCGCATTGCCGGAAGATTTCACAGAGGAGGAGGCGGAAGGCGCTCGTTGAAGCACTTGTTCGATAGTGACCTTTCTGCGACATTTGTTGCAAGTCACCCGTAGAGCGGACGGTGGTAAGGAGCACTTGACCTTGGAGCTTGAGAATTAGACTTGTTCTGATAGCTTGGGTTGGGTGGGTGGGAAGATCCACGGCCACCTGAGTTCTTCTCACGATAAGGCCGATGAACGGAGGAGGAGGAAGGTAGAACTTCGCTGCTTAGCTGCCACTTGAGAGGAAGAAGAAGACTCGAATCGCATCCCCGATTCTCTTCTTAGAAGCCTCACATTTGAGCTGGGCAGCTTCTTGCTTCAAAGGCATGTTGTAGAATTCATCATACTTTTCTCGCTCAAAAGCACAAGAGCTAATTGCAGATCTTCTCTGCACTCACCTCCAATTGATAGATCATACTTTTCATCGTGCACGCCTTTGCTTAGCAAAACGAGCGAAGCCTCGAACTGGATATTGTATTGATAGACTGACATGTTGCCCTGCTTGAGATTGCGGAACTCTCACGCTTGCTCTCAACAACACTTTTTGGAATGTGATGAGCTCAAATCACGCGAACTCATCCTGTAATGACACGACCTCCTCCGAATCTTTGTATTGTCGGTACCACTCAAAGAGGTTGGTCCTTGAGTTGAAACGATGCAAACTTGACAAAGTCCTCGTGTCTCGACATTGCTACATTCAAAATGCTTCCAGATGTCCACTAACCAATCGTCAGCGCTCGGGCCTCGGCTACGTAAAACCGAAAGACTTCGCTGATTAGCGAGGAACCGATCGAGAGTAGCAAAGTGCGCTGATTGTTGCCTTTGACCTTGATTTCCTTGATTGCCTTGCCCTCGAGTACGCTTCTTGCAAGAGCTGCAAAATCATCTCGAGCATTGGCATTGGTGGCCGCCATGATAGCTTGCCAGGCCTCCGAGGCGGAGGTGGAGGTGGAGGTGGAGGGTTCTGATCGATCCCCATCATTGCGATCCGGATTCGACGCCACATGGAGCCATCCTGAAGAGGGTGACATCCGTTAGTCCTTTGATAGACAAATAGATAAGTAGAATCAACGGATAGAAATTGCAACATATAGTCTTCACAATAAAATTCAACAAGAATGAACGAATGAATTCCAAAATTAATCATCACACGCCCAATAAGGTGAGAAGCCACTTAGATAAAGATATGGAAACAATATTCGTCTTAGAAACAAATCAATATC
>JAHIAM010017242.1:0-13493 GCA_021605205.1 Aegilops longissima | reverse complement strand
TAGGAACCAATATGAACATCCGGTTCCACTATTGGTTATTGACCGAGAATAGTTCTAGGTCATGTTAATAGTTCTCGAACCCGAGGGTCCGCACGCTAAGTTACGATGACAATTTTATGAGTATTGATGTACCAAGTTTGTTCGAGTCCCTGTGATCACGACATGACGGGAGTCTCAAATGGTCGAGACATAAAGATTGATATATTGAAGCCTATGTTTGATTCGAATAGTTCCGTGAAATCGATTTTACAACACCGGGGTTACTGAACCTCCCGGGGTTAATGGGCCTTAGGGCCATAAGGGAGAAGAGGAGGGCCAGGGCAGGTCACGCCTCCCCTAGTCCGAATAGGACAGGAGAGGGGCGCTCTTCCTCTTCCCTCCCCCAAGTCCTAATCCAACTAGGAAGGGGAGTCCTACTCCCTGGGAGTAGACTCTCCCGCCCTCCTCCTAGGGCCGCCGCACTTCTTGCTCCTTTATATACGGGCAAGGGGCACCCTAGAACACACAAGTTGATATACGGATCGCTCTATCCGCAGCGGTGCCCCTCCACCATATTCCACCTCGGTCATATCGTCACGGAGTTTAGGCGGCCTCACCGCCGTAGAGCATCATCATCGCTACCACGCCGCTCGGTCGACGGAACTCATCCCGACACCCTGCTGGATCGGAGTCCGGGATCGCCATCGAGCTGAACGGTGCTGAACACGGAGGTGCCGACGCTCGTACTTGATCGGTCGGATCGTGAAGACGACGATACATCAACCGCGTTGTCATAACGCTCCGCCGGGTTCACGAGGGTACGTGGACACATTCTCTCTCGCTATGCCATCACCATGATCTTGCGAGCGTGCAGGGAATTTTTGAAATTACTACGTCCCAACAGGGCATCCGAGCCTGGTTTTATGCGTTGATGTCATATGCACGAGTAGAACACAAGTGAGTTGTGGGCGATATAAGTCATACCGCTTACCAAAGATGTCATACTTTGGTTCAGCGGTATTGTGAGATGAAGCGCCCGACCGACATTACGCCAGACGCTACGCAGACTGGTTTCACCGCTCGAGCACTGCTGCTTAAAGGTGACCGCGGGTGTCTGCTTTCCTCACTTTAGTTGAACTGAGGCTACGCCTGTCCTTGGAAGGTTAAAACAGCACCAACTTGACAAACTATCGCTGTGGTTTTGATGCGAGGTAAGAACGGTTCTTGCTCAGCCCGTAGCAGCCACGTAAAACTTGCAACAACAAAGTAGAGGACGCCTAACTTGTTTTTGCAGGGCATGTTGTGATGTGATATGGTCAAGACGTGATGCTATATTTTATTGTATGAGATGATCATGTTTTGTAACCAAGTTATCGGCAACTAGCAGGAGCCATATGGTTGTCGCTTATTGTATGATATGCAAACGCCATGTAATTGCTTTACTTTGTCACTAAGCGGTAGCTATAGTCGAGAAGCAATAGTTGGCTAGACGACAACGATGCTACGATGGAGATCAAGGTGTCACCGGTGACGATGGTGATCATGATGGTGCTTCGAGATGGAGATCACAAGCACAAGATGATGATGGCCATATCATATCACTTATATTGATTGCATGTGATGTTTATCCTTTATGCATCTTATCTTGCTTTGATTGACGGTAGCATTTTAAGATGATCTCTCACTAAAATTATCAAGAAGTGTTCTCCCGAGTATGCACTGCATAAAAGTTCAGAGTGCCTGCACACCACGTGATGATCGGGTGATAAGCTCTCACGCTCATCTACAACGGGTGCAAGCCAGTTTTGCACACGCGAATACTCAGGTTAAACTTGACGAGCCTAGCATATGCAGATATGGCCTCGAACACGGAGACCGAAGGTCGAGCGTGAATCATATAGTAGATATGATCAACATAGTGATGTTCACCATTGAAAACTACTCCATCTCACGTGATGATCGGTTATGGTTTAGTTGATTTGATCACGTGATCACTTAGATGACTAGAGAGATGTCTGCCTAAGTGGGAGTTCTTAAGTAATATGATTAATTGAACTTAAAATTATCATGAACTTAGCACCGATAGTATTTTGCTTATCTATGTTTGTTGTAGATAGATGGCTCGTGCTGTTGTTCCGTGAATTTTAACGCTGCTCCTTGAGAAAGCAAAGTTGAAAGATGATGGTAGTCAATTACACGGACTGGGTCCGAATTTGAGGATTATCCTCATTGCTGCACGTAAGAATTACGCCCCGAAGCACCGCTGGGGCCAGCTGCAGAGGAGCAACGCCGAAGTTGTGAACGTCCGCAGAGCAAAGCTGATGACTACTCCATAGTTCAGGTGCCATGCTTTACGGCTTAGAACTCGGTCTTCAACGACGCTTGAACGCCATGGGGCATATGAGATGTTCCAGAGTTGAAGTTAATATTTCAAGCAAATGCCCGGATTGAGAGATATGAAGTCTCCAATAAGTTCTATAGCTGCAAGATGGAGGAGAATAGTTCTGCCAAGGAGCACATACTCAAAATGTCCGGGTATAATAATCACTTGATTCAACTCGGAGTTAATCTTCCGGATGATAGTGTCATTGATGAATTCTCCAATCATCGCCACCAAGCTACAAGAGCTTCGTGATGAACTATAATATGCAAGGATGAATAAGACACTTCCCGAGCTCTTCGCAATGCTAAAAGCTACGGAGGTAGAAATCAAGAAGGAGCATCAAGTGTTGATGGTCAACAAGACCACTAGTTTCAAGAAAAGGGCAAAGGAAGAAGAAGGAACTTTAAAAGAACAAAGCGTTGTGCTCAAGAAAAGAAACCCAAATCTACCTAAGCTGAAACGAGTGCTTCACCGCAAGCAAGCTGGTCGGAAGGGAATTGCCCCAAGTATTTGGCGGATAAGAAGGATGGCAAAGTGAACAAAGGTATATGTGATATACATGTTATTGATGTTACCTTACTAGAGCTCGAGTAGCACTGGTATTTGATACGGTTCTTTAATATTTGCAACTAAAAGGGACTACAAAATAAGCGAAACCGCAAAGGACGAGGTGACGATGCGCTGGGAAACGGTTCCAAAGTCAATGTGATCGCGGTCGGCACCTACCTCTACATCTACCTTCGGATTAGTTTTAGACCTAAATAATTGTTATTTAGTGCCGCTGAGCATGAACATTATATCGGATCTTGTTTAATGCAGACGGTTATTCATTTAAATCGAGAATAATGGTTGTTCTATTTATATGAGTAATATTTTTATGGTCATGCCCCTTGAAGAGTGGTCTATTCTTATTGAATCCAGAGTGATACACATATTCATAATGTCGAAGCCAAAAGATGCAGAGTTGATAATGATAGTGCAACTTATTTGTGGCAACCCGCTTAGGTCATATCGGGTAAAGACATGAAGAAACTCCATACGATGGACTTTGAACAACTTGATTATGAATCACTTGGTACTTAAGTAACCGGCCTCATGGGCAAGATGACTAAAACACTCTCCGTTGTATGGAGAGAGCAACAGATTTGTTGGAAATCATAAACAATGTATGTGGTCCATGAATGTTGAAGCTCGTGGGGATATCGTTATTTTCACCTTCACAGATATTTAAGGATACGGGTATATCTACTTGATGAAGCATAAATCTGAAACATTTGAAAAGTTCAAAGAATTTCAGAGTGAAGTTGAAAATCATCGAAAAGAAAATAAATTTCACGATCTGATCGTGGAGGAGAATATTTGAGTTACGAGTTTGGTCTACATTTGAAGCAATGCGAATAGTTTCGCAACTCACGCCACCGAACACCACAGCGAATGGTGTGTCCGAACTCGAATCGATTTACTAGATATGGTGCGATCTATGATGTCTATTTCCGATTTACCGCTATGTTTGGGGTTATGCTTTAGAGACGGCCGATTCACGCTAAATAGGACACCATCAAACGCTGAGACGACACCTTATGAACTATGGTTTGGCAAGAAACCAAAGTTGTCGCTTCTGAAAGTTTGGGGTATGATGTGAAAAGCTTCAACCGATAAGCTTGAACCAAATCGAACAGGCAGGAATCACATCCAAGGCAAGACATTCGCTGTTAAGAATGGATCCTTTCTAGAGAAGGAGTTTCTCTCAAAGAAGTGAGGGAGGAAAGTAGAACTTGATGAGGTAACAGTACCAGCTCCCTTATTGGAAAGTAGTTCATCACATAAATCGGTTCCTGTGACACCTACACCAGTTAGTGAGGAAGTTAATGATGATGATCATGAAACTTCAGATCAAGTTGTTAATGAATCAGAGATCAACCAGAATAAAATCCGCACTGAGTGGTACGGTAATCCTATTCTGGAAGTCATGCTACTAGATCATGGTGAACCTACGAACTATGAAGAAGCGATGGTGAGCCCAGATTCCGCAAAATGGCTTGAAGCCATGAAATCTGAGATGGGATCCATGTATGAGAACAAAGTGTGGACTTTGGTTGACTTGCCGATGGTCGGCAAGCAATAGAGAATAAATGGATTTTCAAGAAGAAGACCGACGCGACGGTAATGTTATCGCATAAAGCTCGACTTGTTGCAAAAGGTTTTCGAAAGTTCAAGGAGTTGACTACGATGAGACCTTCTCACCAGAGCGATGCTTAAGTCTGTCCGAATCATGTTAGCAATCGCCTGATTTTATGATTATGAAATATGGCGATGGATGTCAAAACTGCATTCTGAATGGATTTCGAAGAAGAGTTGTATATGATGCAACCGAAGGTTTTGTCGATCCTAAGGAGCTAACAAAGTGTGCAAGCTCCAACGATCAATCTATGGTCTCGTGCAAGCCTCTCGAGTTGAATAAACGCTTGATAGTGTGATCAAAGCATATGGTTTTCAGCACTTTTGGAGAAGCTCGATTTACAAGAAAGTAGTGGGAGCTCAGAGCATTTCTAATATTATATGTGGACGATATATTGTTAATTGGAAATGATATAGAATTTCTGGATAGCATAAAAGGATACTTGAATAAAAGTTTTTCAATGAAGGACCTCGTGAAGTTGATATATTGGGCATCAAGATCTATAGAGATAGATCAAGACGCTTAATTGACTTTCACAATGCACATACCTTGATAAAGCTTGAAAAGTTCATTATGGATCGCAAAGAAAGGGTTCTTGCCTGTATTACAAGGTGTAAGATTGAGTCGACTCAATGCCCCACCACCGCAGAAGATAGAGGAAAATGAAAGGAGTTCCTATGCTTCAGCCATAGGCTCATCATGTATGCAATGTGTACTGACCTGATGTGTGCCTTTGCTATTAGCTTAGCAGGAGGTACCAAAGTAATCCAGAGTGGATCATCGACAGCGGTCAAGAATATCCTGAAATACCAAAAGGACTAAGGATATGTTTCGCTTATGGAGGTGACAAAGAGCTTGTCGAAGGGTTACGCCGATGCAAGTTTTGACACCGATCCGACGATTCTAAATCGCAAACCGGATACGATTTTTATTAAACGGTGGAGCTGTAAGTTGGTGCAGTTCTAAACAAAGGCCGTGGCGGATCTACATGTGAAGCGGAGGCATAGCTGCTTCGAAGCAAATGAAGGAGTCTGATGAAGGAGTTCATTTCGATCTAGGTGTTATACCTAGTGCATCGACCAATGAAGATCTTCCGTGATAATATCGTGCAATTGCCTTGGCAAAGGAATCCAGATTTCACAAGAGGACCAAGCACATCAAGAGACGCCTAATTCCATTCGACCAAGTCCAAGTGGAGACATAGAGATTTGCAAGATACATACGGATTTGAATGTTGCACCTGCTGACTAAGCCTCTCTCACGAAAGCAAAACATGATCAGACCAAGACTCCATGGTGTGAGAATCATTATCGTGTAATCTAGATTATTGACTCTAGTGCAAGTGGAGATCAAGGAAATATGCCCTAGAGGCAATAATAAAGTTATTATTTCCTTATATCATGATAAATGTTTATTATTCATGCTAGAATTGTATTAACCGGAAACATAATACATGCGTGAATACATAAACAAACAGTAATGTCACTAGTATGCCTCTACTTGACTAGCTCGTTAATCAAGATGGTTATGTTTCCTAACCATAGACATGAGTTGTCATTTGATTAACTGAGATCACATCATTAGGAGAATGATGTGATTGACTTGACCCATTCCGTTAGCTTAGCACTTGATCGCTTAGTATGTTGCTATTGCTTTCTTCATGACTTATACAAAGTTCCGCAACTATGAGATTATGCAACCCTGCTTATCGGAGGAACACTTTGTGTGCTACCAAACGTCACAACGTAATCGGGTGATTATAAAGGTATTCTACAGGTGTCTCCAAAAGTATATGTTGAGTTGGCATAATTCAAGATTAGGTTTTGTCATCCGATTGTCTGGAGAGGTATCTCGGCCTTCTCGTAATACTCATCACCTAAGCCTTGCAAGCATTGTAACTAATGAGTTAGTTATGAAATGATGTATTATAGAACGAGTAAAGAGACTTCTGCTGAACTAGATTGAACTAGGTATTGATACCGACGATCGAATCTCTGCAAGTAACATACCGATGACAAAGGGAACAACGATGTTGTTATGCGGTTTGACCGATAAAGATCTTCAGAGAAAATGTAGGAACCAATATGAACATCCAGGTTCCACTATTGGTTATTGACCGAGAATAGTTCTAGGTCATGTCTACATAGTTCTCGAACCCGTAGGGTCCGCACGCTTAACGCTACGATGACAATTTTATGAGTATTGATGTACCAAGTTTGTTCGAGTCCCGGATGTGATCACGACATGACGAGGAGTCTCAAATGGTCGAGACATAAAGATTGATATATTGAAGCCTATGTTTGACTTCGAATAGTTCCGTGAAATCGATTTTACCGAACACCGGGGTTATCGAACCTCCCGGGGTTAATGGGCCTTAGTGGGCCATAAGGAGAAGAGGAGGGCGCCAGGCAGGCCGCCGCCTCCCCCTAGTCCGAATAGGACAAGGAGAGGGGGCGGCGCCCTTCCTCTTCCCTCCCCCAAGTCCTAATCCAACTAGGAAGGGGGAGTCCTACTCCCGTGAGTAGGGACCTCCCGGCCTCCTAGGGCCGGCCGCACTTCTTGCTCCTTTATATACGGGGCAAGGGGCACCCTAGACACACAAGTTGATATACGGATCGCTTCAGCGCGGTGCGTGCCCCTCCACCATATTCCACCTCGGTCATATCATCGCGAGTTTAGGCGGCCCGCGCCGTAGAGCATCATCATCGCCACCACGCGTCAGATCGACGGAACTCATCCCCGACACCTGCCGGATCGGAGTCCGGGATCGCCATCGAGCTGAACGCAGTGAACACGAGGTGCCGACGCTCGGTACTTGATCGGTCGGATCGTGAAGACGCACTACTCACATCAACCGCTGTCATAACGCCCGCCGGTCACGAGGGTACGGGACACACTCTCTCTCGCTGTATGCCATCACCATGATCTTGCGCAGGAGGAATTTTTGAAATTACACGCCCCAACACCGCGCCTCGCCAATGAACTGATTCACCGATCATGGAATTCACCGCTGGACATTTTCAAGACTCGCCTTCCGCGACATCATAAATTCATTGAAGCATCTTCGCTATCTCGAGAGCTCGGTCAATCACGGCCAGGACGGTTGGGACGCGGATGATGAAGAAATTCAGATCCCACCCACCACCCACTTCAGAGCCACCGCCGACATTTAACCGACATACTCGATACGACCAAGACATCGACGGTATGGACGACGATGCCGAGATTACTAAGTACCAAAGGCTTACAGTGACACGGAAAACCACCTCGCCATACGATATATACATGGTGGACACCCCAAAAGATGGGGACGGCGAAGAAGCGGAGGCCGATTCTTAAAGAACAGCCTAAGCGCCGACGCCACGGCGCCGGCTTAAATCCCGCACACGAAGAATGGAGATTCCGCAGAGATAATAACACCCTGTAAAGTGCCGAAGATAACTCCTCCAAAGACGATCCAACAGAGGAGGAGGCAAGGCTCTCGTGAGAGGGCGGCATTTAAGAGGTCGAGGATGACAATTACTTACCTCCTCCGGAGAGGAGGCAAGCCTCGGCGACGACTAATTCGCTCGGCCTCGAGGATCCGCAACAAGAGCTGCTTTAGACGCAGGCTATGGCCACGCAAACAGCCTAAAGAAAAGCAACAACAGCTTCAAGCTGATCAAGACCCATCGCCGACAGATGGAACGAGGTCCTCGCGTCAAGAGTATGAACTCAACGCCTCCAAAGTTACCAAAACGCAAGTTGCTCCCCGAAGAGGAGGCAGATCACCAACAGACAATACGCAGACCACCACCTCGTGGGCTGAGTAGAGAGGCGCAAGCCTCCACTAAAACCGCACTCGCATCACTTAAAAGCAGGAAGCCACGGGGAACGCGCTGGACTTGCAGATATATTGACGACAAGGCAAGACAATCCAGATCTATCTATGGATCACGGGACGCCACAACCCACGACGAATACCGCAGACCGGATAAACTACTCCGCCGGGCCAACACAGCAGCATAACGCTTCTCGAGCTACGCCGCGATATTGCTCAACATGAGGCGCCAAGACACCCACTATGCTTCACCGACGAAGTAATGGATCATCAAATCTCAAGGGTTCAAACCCTAATATCGAATCCTACGATGGCACAACAGACGCCAGCGGTCCGGATTGAGGATTACTCTCCATATACACATGGCCCGCGCGCACGCATCTTCACGCCATCAAATATCTCCCGCTGCTTAAAGGACCAGCTCGGCATTGGCTTAACAGCCTGCCCGCAGAGTCAATTGAAGTTGGAAGACCGAAGCCGCATTCCTCGACAACTTCGTGGCACATATGTGCGACCACCGACGCATGACCTAAGCCACATAATCCAAAGAGCGATTAATCGCCAGTAATTCTCGACACGGTTCTAACAAAGAAAATCAAATCGCCGACCGTCTGGATGCGAGGCACTCGCTGCTTCAAACATAACATCCAAGGACGAGTGGCTGGCCCGACACCCAGGACAGAGAAGCTAAAATCCATGGCAGCCCTCACATCCTCATGACCCGCTTCAGGCGGGAGAGGATAGCTGGCTCGTCAAGTGAATAACCTCAAAGAACACGCCGGCAGTCCAGATAAGGACCGCAATGGCAGGTTGGCCGAAATAAAAACAACGCCGATTAACGGCGACAAGAATGAGGATACGGCAATAACACCGGATTCGAGGCTCCAAACCCGTCAACGGAAGAAGCCATTCAAAAGAACCACTCGGTCCGCCCAATTTGGACCAATACTGACCGCTTTTGTCAAATACATGGAACTTCGAAAAGCTAGCTAACCATACCAACAGAGATTGTTGGGTATTCAAAGCAGGCAAATTAATCGTCAAAACAGGACAAGGGGCTACAAGCGATGACGAGGAAGAGATCTGCCGAACAATAGAGGACAAAAGGGATTCCCTCAAGTTCGGACGGTAAACATGATATACGCAACGATATTCCCAAGAGGGAGCGGAAGCGGCACTAAGGGACGATACGCGATGGAGCCGCCGCCCAAAATTCAACCCATGGTCCTCTTCCCATCACTTTCGATCAAGAGACCATCCGACCAGATCGCCATGGCGGATTCGCCGCATTGATTTTAGACCCAATCGCTGATGGATTTCACTCACGAGTCCCGATGGACGGCGAGAGCCTGAACCTGCTTTATCAGATACGCCGCAAGATGGGCATAGACCCTTCAAGGATTAAACCTACAACGACACCTTCAAAGGCGCCATACCAGGTGTCGAGGCCAATTGTACAGGCTTAGTTACAGAAGTGGTCTTCGGATCCCCGGATAATTTCCGGAAGAGTTAATCTTCAATAGTCCTGCTCGCAGCGCTATTACGCCTGCCGGACAACCGCGAAAAATTCAACGCGTGCCGCATTATGCATACCTTAAGCTCAAGATGCCAGCCCTCGTGGAGTCATCACGGTCAATGGAAACACGGATCGCTTCCTCCAACGGAGGAACATAAAGGTTCTCGCGCGTAATACGAGCAGCCTTTTAAGGCATTCGAGTCCGCCGTTAAACGACCGGACACCACCAAATGTGCCCGGAGCAACATCAACTAAGACCACCTGACGCCGCACGAGCAATGCGGCCCCAACCCCAGCCCCGAAATTGCAAGACAAACTCTCCACAGACATAATTACGCTGAGATACCATGGGCATAGAGGGAAGGCACAACCACAACAGACCAGAGTGCGGTTCGACCACACCAGGGCTCCAAGTGTGTCGCTTTTTTCTTTTATTTTTCTTTTTATAAGAACTTAGTCCGGGCGAACTCCGCCAACTCATGATGCAACAGCCAGGAAGGACAAAGGTCACGATTTAACACTCAAGTGGTCTCCATCACGAGCATTAAATTTGTTAAATACTACATTCCCTGCCTACCCATGGAGGGAGACGCTTTAATTGGAAATCCTTTGCTTCCGACTATTTGTATCATTCCACTGATAGCATATCTCCTAATAAAATGCAGCACTTTTGCCTATAATTGCATTATATATATATATATATATATATATATATATATATATATATATATATATATATATATATATATATATATATATATATATATGTGTTCATTTACAACATGTTGCACCTGGCATCTTGGTACGCCAAATACACAGGGGCTTATGTCCTCCGCTTTATGGTGTGATAAAGTCCGACACTTTCACAAGTGCGGCACCTCAACTTATAGCATTATATGAATCAGCTCCAATCATGTCTTGGGTCAATAGTTGGTGTTGCCTGCCCCATGTTTGGCACTTACGCCCGCTCTATCGGCTAAGGTAGCACCGGGAGAACCATCGCGATTGCGCTCTGTTGAGCCGGGTTAACGCCTGGAGAAAGCTAAAACTGACCGCACGATAAGGCGAGAGACTGGTCGCTGTTCGAGAGGTCCTTTCGGTCCTTAAAGACCTACGCCGCCGAGCGAAGTTCCGGATTATGTCCGATGAAGGCGGATAGCGCCTCAATTCGGCCTTCCGAATACTAGGGCTTCAGCCGAAATTTAAAATTATAGAATTCTATGGCTAAGTGAGAGTGTTCAAGCACTATAAGTCCGGTTGCCTTGTTCGTGTGTTGAGCGCCTCAGATGGACCCAAAATGGGAACAAGAGTGCTCAAGTTTATCCCTAACACCCCAAAGACTCGTGGTATGGGGGCTCGAAGTTTACGATTTGCCATCTCTCAGCTTTAATAAACGGCCGCATGTAAGGTAATATTTAAATTAAAAAGGTTGCTTAGCGATATGAACAAAGTTTTCAGCGCAGTGATAACACATTGCTAATTCACTCAAATTACATCCCGGGGCACTCATCCGCAATCTTATGGGCACCCTTCAGACAGCCTTATAGTAAATTTCGGCGACGATGCTCCTTGTCGCCGGTATGCGCGCCGCTGATTAGCTTCTCCGCATCCAGCTTGCCCCAATGCACCTTTTGCGCGGCAAGGGCCCGACGAGCACCTTCAATACAAGCGGAGCGCTTGATAACCTCCACCAGGGCACGATCCACCAGCCATCGACGAGGCCGAAGTAGCTCCTGTGCATGGCCTCTCCAGTGCCACAACCGGACTATGAGGCCCTTCATGGCCTGCTCGGCCACCTTAGGAAGTTCGACCAGCCGCTTCACGGTCGCTAGGGGGCACTGATGGCCGCCTCAAAGATACCGAGACCGTAAGACCTTCTCCGCTGAGCTCCCTCCGGCTCGGTAGAATGCGGCGGCATCGTACACGCCTGCGAGGCAGATCTGCAAACGCCTCGAGAGCTCCGAACCGGTAAGTAACACGAATTTACAGTCACATGCTTGCTTTGTATGAAAAATGCCTTACCCGCCGCTATATTCTTCATCAATTCAACCTCCCAAGGGACTTATGGGCCTCGGCCTTGGCGGTTTTAACTTTCGAGAGCCGAGGCAAGCTCGACTCTCGAAGTTTTGAGTCACGCCCAAACTCTCATGCTTTTCCATGAGAGCCTGGAGCTCTTGCCGAACCACCGCCACCCGCACTCTCTTGCTTTTCTCTCTCGCCTGCTCTGCGGTCGATTATGCTCGTCACAGACACGGCCTCCTTCGTGGTTGCCACCTCGCTCATGGCCCCCGCAGCACTCTACGCTATCCTTGTTATTTTTTTTGTCGCAACCTAAATCCTTTTCTCAGTAAGGTACAAATTCAAAGTGGTGTTACTCACCTTCTTTGTCTTGAGCTGCTTCGGCGCGGCCGAGCTTTGCCCGACCGCCGAGCTCTCGCTTCAACGCACCGACCTCCGCAGAAGTGCGGCAGAGGTCAGCAGATGCAGCCTGCAACCCATATTGACATAATTTTTAGCAACCTCACAGATATCTTTTTTAAGATCCTCATCCGCTTTTCTTTCCAACACCGAACCGAGCATCAGGGCTACCGTCTATGCGGTATTACATTGCATATTTTTAATCTTACCTCAAAGCCTCGATAGAAGGCTATTGAAGCTTGTCAGCCCGCCTTTGGCGAAGCTGCATTTTCAATCACCGCACTCATAATAGTGCGGTGTTCTTCTCGATGGAAGCGCTCGCAGCGCCCACAAATTGCCCGGCGCCCGGTTGACGGAAGCCGCCAGGCCACGGTCTTGCCCTTCGATCGAAGGGCCGCGGACCTGAACCACCGCGTTTTGCTAGGAGTCCGCACAAACCGGAGGGCGCTTTGCGCCCGAGCCTCCTCGATGGGTCCTTCCGGGATCCCACCTCGCGCCTTCGCGCCGCAAGGGGTGGAGGCGGTCGGGATGGAGTCTACATCCGACGGCCAACGACTCGCCGATGAAACGGGAGATCATCACCGGCCGGACTACAGTCAGCATGCGGCATTAGAATGACACTATGTGACGCAGTAAAAAGAAATTGTAAATCATTCAGAACTGGATACTTACGATCTCACCGGAGGCCTGCCCTTGAAGGCTATTCTTCCTCGCCAACGCTGATGTTGGCAGAGCTGTCCGGGAATAGTCCTTCCTCTTGACCCTCCGCCCCCCGCTGGCGAAGCCTTCCTCTTCTCTCTCTCCTCCTCCGAGAGAGTCCTCTCCTCCTCCTCATTTTCGGGAGGAGTCAGCCCGAGTCGCTGGACACCTGAAAACGGGCACTCTTCGAGCACCAAGGCCTCCTTCTTGGTTTTCTTCTCCGCACCACGGCGGTGCCGGAACCAGCAGCCTCGCTAGACGAAAGGCCAATCGGATTTTTCGCATAGGAGCCGGACATGTAATATGCTCCGCTTCTTCATCCAGTCCGCAAAGGAAAAGGGAAATTAAAACCCGATAGAGTCAAACTATGAAAACAAAGTGTCCCGTGAAGGGGTAGAATCACTTACCTCGTCACCGGGCATGAGCGAACGCGATCTTCGCATGATGCGGGGTTCGCCTTGAACAGCACCTTCCAGCGCCTTCAACGGTATCAAGAGCT
>JAHIAM010017239.1:0-10104 GCA_021605205.1 Aegilops longissima | reverse complement strand
CGACGGACTGCATAATAAAGTTCCACATACAAGGGGCAATATAAAGTGACGTTTTTGCATTAAGATTTTGTGCATCCAACCATAAAAGCGCATGGCAACCTCCTGCTTCCCCTGCGAAGGGCCTATCTTTTATTATTATCTTCTACCTTATGCAAGAGTCACGATGATCTTCACCTTTACTTTTTCATTTTATCCTTTGGCAAGCCCAGCATGTTGAAAGAATATGATATATATATATATATATATATATATAATTGGATGTAGGGGAGCATGAATTGTTATTGTTGACATTACCCTTGAGGTAAAGGTTGGGGCATAACTATAAGCCCCTATCTTTCTTTGTGTCCGATTAAAACCAGAACTACAAGTATTGCGTGAGTGCTAGCAATTATGAAGGACTAAATGATAGTTGAGTATGTGGACTTGCTTTTAAGCTCGACATAGACTCTTTCCGATGTAATGATAAATTGCAATTGCTTCAATGACTGAGGTTATAATTTGTTGGTGCCTAATAAGGTTTCGATTCATACTTTTGCATTGTGAAAAGATCATCACTTGAACATAAGTAATCATATGACAAAATCTATATATGTTGCTATTATGAGATTAATCATGATGCCTTCATGTCCAGATTTTATTTTTATCGACGCTCTACCTCTAAACATGAGGACATATTTATTGTTATCGGCTTTTCGCTTGAGGACAAGCGAGGTCTAAGCTTGGGGAGTTGATACGCCCATTTTGCATCATGCTTTTATATCGATATTTATCGCTTTGTGGGCTGTTATTTCACGTTATGTCACAATACTTATGGCTATTCTCTTATTTTACAAGGTTTACATGAAGAGGAGAATGCCGGCACTGGAATTCTGGCTGAAAAGGAGCAAATATTAGAGACCTATTCAGGTAACTCCAAAAGTCCTGAAACTCCACGGAATATCTTAAAATAAATAAAGAAAAATCATCGCTAAAGATGAAGGCCTGGGGCCCACACCGCCACGAGGGTGGGCCCCGGGCGCGCCTCTACCTCGTGGCCCCGGTGGCTCCCGATGCCCATCTTCTCCTATATGAAGTCTTTCATGAGAAAAACCAGAGGCAACCTTTCGACGAGACTCTCCGCCACGAGGCGGAACCTTGGCGGAACTAATCTAGGGCTCCCATGAGCTGTTCGCTGGGGACACTTCTTCGGAGGGGGAAATCATCGCCATCATCATCACCAACGCCTCCCATTGGGAGAGGGCAATTCCATCAACATCTTCACCAGCACCATCTCATCTCCAAACCCTAGTTCATCTCTTGTATCCAATTTTGTCTTCAAGTCCGAGATTGGTGCTAGTAGGTTGCTAGTAGTGTTGATTACTCCTTGTAGTTGATGCTAGTTGGTTTACTTGGTGGAAGATCATATGTTCAGATCCTTTATGCATATTATTACCCTCCGATTATGAACATGAATATGCTTTGTGAGTAGTTACGTTTGTTCCTGGGACAAGGGAGAAGTCTTGCTATTAGTAGTCATGTGAATTTGGTATTCGCTCGATATTTTGATGAGATGTATGTTGTTCAGCCTCTAGTGGTGTTATGTGAACGCCGACTCACATAACACTTCACCATTATTTGGGCCTAAAGGAAGGCATTGGGAAGTAATAAGTAGATGATGGGTTGCTAGAGTGATGAAGCTTAAACCCTAGTTTATGAGTTGCTTCAGAGGGCTGATTTGGATCCACTTGTTTCATGTTATGGTTAGGTTTACCTTAATACTTTTGTTGTAGTTATGGATGCTTGCAATAGAGGTTAATCATAAGTGGGATGCTTGTTCAAGTAAGAACAGCACCCAAGCACTGGTCCACCCACATATCAAATTATCAAAGTACCGAACGCGAATCATATGAACGTGATGAAAACTAGCTTGATGATATTCCCATGTGTCCTCGGGAGCGCTTTTCCTATTATAAGAGTTGTTCCGGCTTGTCCTTTGCTACAAGAAGGATTGGGCCACCTTGCTGCACCTTATTTACTTTTGTTACTTGTTGCTCGTTACAATTTATCTTATCACAAAACTATCTGTTACCACTTATTTCAGTACTTGCAGAGAATACCTTGCTGAAAACCGCTTATCATTTCCTTCTGCCCCTCGTTGGGTTCGACACTCTTACTTATCGAAAGGACTATGATAGATCCCCTATACTTGTGGGTCATCAAGCCACCGAGAGGGGAAAGGACACATATTATGGTTACATAGTGGACATATGGAAACAAAATAATAATGCAGAAAACAAAACAAAAAACTGGAAACAAAATAAAAATAGCAACAATAAGTATTTTGTCGTAAGTAGAAACAAAATAAAATAAATAAAGGAACAAAGAAAACAAAAACAAAAAATGTGTTTTCAAATTTGAAACCTAATGGCACTAACAGAAAGTTTATAGTTTTTCTAAAACTAAAAGCAAAAAGAATTAAAAAATAAAGCAAAAAACAAAAGAAAATAAATAATGCAAAAAACAAAAAACTGAAAAGAATAAAAATCGCCACCTATTGGGCCACCATGGCCCCAATACCACTAGAACTCCAACTGGGCCAGGATTCAGTTCGCAGTAAGGCCCAATAGGCCCATAGGAAGCACATTGTGATATTAGGCTCGTGAACCCAAGCATTTGAGAGGAGCTCGAGAGGGTAGCCGCAGGGGGCTTATAAACCACTCCGAGCCCCTCTCAACTAGCGAGGTAGGACTAAACTTTAATCGCTGGGCAGCATAAGGCTATTGGTCTCGGCTGGTGGCACCAACCGGGACTAAAGAAGGCTTTTTGTCCCGTCAGGCACCAACCGTACCAATGCCCTCCTTAGTCTCGGCAAGCATTACTTAACCGGGACCAAAGGCCGCTTCCCTCACTTCCTTTGGGCTGCCAAAATTGGCCTTTGGTTCTGGTTGGTGGCACTGAAGGAAATATGCCCTAGAGGCAATAATAAAGTTATTATTTATTTCATATCATGATAAATGTTTATTATTCATGCTAGAATTGTATTAACCGAAACATAATACATGTGTGAATACATAGACAAACATACAAATACTAGTATGCCTCTACTTGACTAGCTCATTAATCAAAGATGGTTATGTTTCCTAACCATAGACATGTGTTGTTATTTGATTAATGGGATCACATCATTAGGAGAATGATGTGATTGACATGACCCATTCCGTTAGCTTAGCACTTGATCGCTTAGTATATTGCTATTGCTTTCTTCATGACCTATACATGTTCCCGTAACTATGAGATTATGCAACTCCTGCCACTGGAGGAACACTTTGGTGCTACCAAACGTCACAACATAACTGGGTGATTATAAAGGAGTACTACAGGTGTCTCCAAAGGTACATGTTGGGTTGGCGATTTCAAGATTAGGTTTTGTCATCCGATTGTCGGAGAGGTATTCTAGGCCTCTCGGTAATACACATCACATAAGCCTTGCAAGCATTGCAACTAATAAGTTAGTTGTGAGATGATGTATTACGGAACGAGTAAAGAGATTTGCCGGTAACGAGATTGAACTAGGTATTGAATACCGACGATCGAATCTCGTAAGTAACATACCGATGACAAAGGGAACAACGATGTCGTTATGCGGTTTGACCGATAAAGATCTTCAGAGAATATGTAGGAACCAATATGGGCATCCAGGTTCCGCTATTGGTTATTGACCGAGAATAGTTCTAGGTCATGTCTACATAGTTCTCGAACCCGTAGGGTCCGCACGCTTAACGCTACGATGATGCTTTATTATGAGTTTATAAGTTTTGATGTACCGGTTTGTTCGAGTCCCGGATGTGATCACGGACATGACGAGGAGTCTCAAATGGTCGAGACATAAAGATTGATATATTGAAGCCTATGTTTGATTCGAATAGTTCCGTGAAATCGATTTTACCGAACACCGGGGTTACTGAACCTCCCGGGGTTAATGGGCCTTAGTGGGCCATGAGGAGAAGAGGAGGGCCGGTTAGGGCAGGCCTCCGCCCCTCCCCTAGTCCGAATAGGACAAGGAAGGGGGCGGCGCCTTCTCTTTCCCTCCCCAAGTCCTAATCCAACTAGGAAGGGGAGTCCTACTCCCGGGAGTAGGACTCTCCGCAGCCTCCTCCTAGGGCTGGCCGCACCCCCTGCTCCTTTATATATGGGGGCAGGGGGCACCCCATGACACACAAGTTGATCTACGGATCGCTCTTAGCTGCAGTAAGCGGTGCCCCTCCACCATATTCCACTTCGTCATATCGTCGCTGAGCTTAGGCGGCCTCGCGCGGTGGAGCATCATCATCGCTACCATGCCGCCGCGGCCGACGAACTCATCCCGACGCTTTTGCTGGATCGGAGCCCGGGATCATCATCGAATCGAACGTGTGCTGAACTCGGAGGTGCCGTATGCTCGTACTTGATCGGTCGGATCGTGAAGACGCATTTACTCACATCAACCGTTGTTATAACGCCTCGCCACGGTTCACGAGGGTACGTGGACATACACTTCCCTCTCGCTGCTATGCCATCACCATGATCTTGCGTAGCGAGGAAAATTTTTGAAATTACTGCGCTTCCCAACGGTGGCATCCGAGCCTGGTTTTATGCGTTGATGTCATATGCACGAGTAGAACACAAGTGAGTTGTGGGCGATATAAGTCATACCGCTACCAGCATGTCATACTTTGTTCGGGCGGTATTGTGAGATGAAGCGCCCGGACCGACATTACGCAGACGCTTACGCTGGACTGGTTTCACCGCCGAGCACTCGCTGCTTAAAGGTGACCGCGGTGTGTGTCTCTCTCACTTTAGTTGAACTGAAAGTGCATACGCCCGTCCTTATGGGTTAAAACAGCACCAACTTGACAAACTATCGCTGTGGTTTTGATGCGAGGTAAGAACGGTTCTTGCTCAGCCCGTAGCAGCCACGTAAAACTTGCAAACAACAAAGTAGAGGACGCCTAACTTGTTTTTGCAGGCATGTTGTGATGTGATATGGTCAAGACGTGATGCTATATTTTATTGTATGAGATGATCATGTTTTGTAACCAAGTTATCGGCAATCGGTAGGAGCCATATGGTTGTCGCTTATTGTATGAAATGCAAAGTTCTGTAATTGCTTTACTTTATCACTAAGCGGTAGCGATAGTCGAGAAGCAATAGTTGGCGAGACGACAACGATGTTACGATGGAGATCAAGGTGTCGCTACCGGTGACGATGGTGATCATGACGAAGCTTCGAGATGGAGATCACAAGCACAAGATGATGATGGCCATATCATATCACTTATATTGATTGCATGTGATGTTTATCCTTTATGCATCTTATCTTGCTTTGATTGACGGTAGCATTATAAGATGATCTCTCACTAAAATTATCAAGAAGTGTTCTCCCGAGTATGCACCGCTATGAAAGTTCTTCGTACGAGACACCACGTGATGATCGGGTGATAGGCTCTACGCTCAAATACAACGGTGCAAAACAGTTGCACGCGAATACTCAGGTTAAACTTGACAAGCCTAGCATATAACAGATATGGCCTCGAACACGGAGACCGAAGGTCGAAGCGTGAATCATATAGTAGATATGATCAACATATTGATGTTCACTGCTGAAACTACTCCATCTCACGTGATGATCGGACATGGTGTAGTTAATATGGATCACGAATCACTTAGAAGATTAGAGGATGTCTATCTAAGTGGGAGTTCTAAAGTAATATGATTAATTGAACTTAAATTTATCATGAACTTAGTACCGATAGTATTTTGCTTGTCTATGTTTACTGTAGATAGATGGCTCGTGCGTGTTGTTCCGTTGAATTTTAATGCGCCTTGAGAAAGCAAAGTTGAAAGATGATGGTAGCAATTACACGGATCGGGTCCGTAACTCGAGGATTATCCTCATTGCTGCATGTAAGAATTACGCCCCGAAGCACCGCTAGGTGCCGTGCCTCATCGCTGATGCAACCGACGACGCTAAGAACGCCCGCGAAAGCAAAGCTGATGACTACTCGATAGTTCAGTGTGCGATGCTTTACGGCTTAGAACCGGTCTTCAACAACGCTTTTGAACGCCATGGAGCATATGAGATGTTCCAGAGTTGAAGTTAATATTTCAAGCAAATGCCCGGATTGAGAGATATGAAGTTCCAATAAGTTCTATAGCTGCAAGATGGAGGAAAATAGTTCGCAAGAACACATACTCAAAATGTCCGGGTATAATAATCACTTGATTCAACTGGAGTTAATCTTCCGATGATAGTGTCATTGATGAATTCTTCAATCATCGCCACCAAGCTACAAGAGCTTCGTGATGAACTATAATATGCAAGGGATGGACAAGTCTATTCCCGAGCTCTTCGCAATGCTAAAAGCCGCGAAGGTAGAAATCAAAAAGGAGCATCAAGTGTTGATGGTTAACAAGACCACCAGTTTCAAGAAAAAGGGCAAAGGGAAGAAGAAGGAACTTCAAGAAGAACAGCAAACAAGTTGTTGCTCAAGAGAAGAAACCCAAGTCTGACCTAAGCCTGAATCGAGTGCTTCTACCGCAAGCGATCGACATCGAAGCGGAACTGCCCCAAGTATTTGGCGGATAAGAAGGATGGCAAGGTGAACAAAGGTATATGTGATATACATGTTATTGATGTGTACCTTACTAATACTCGCAGAGTACTGGTATTTGATACCGGTTCTGCTAATATTTGCAACTCAAACAGAACTACGGATTGCCAAGATTGGCTAAGGATGAGGTGACGATGCGCGGGAAATGGTTCCAAAGTCGATGTGATCGCGGTCGGCACGCTACCTCTACATCTACCATCGGGATTAGTTTTAGACCTAAATAATTGTTATTTGGTGCCAAATAAGCATGAACATTATATCTGGATCTTGTTTGATGTGAGACGGTTATTCATTTAAGTCAGAGAATAATGGTTGTTCTATTTATATGAATAATATCTTTTATGGTCATGCACCCTTGAAGAGTGGTCTATTTTTATTGAATCTCGATAGTAGTAATACACATATTCATAGTGTTGAAACCAAAAGATGCAGAGTTGATAATGATAGTGCAACTTATTTGTGGCACTGCCGTTTGGGTCATATCGGAGTAAAACGCATGAAGAAACTCCATACCGATGGGCTTTTGGAATCACTTGATTATGAATCACTTGGTACTTAAGTAACCGTGCCTCATGGGCAAGATGACTAAAACGCCGCTCTCCGAACTATGGAGCGAGCAAATGATTTGTTGGAAATCATACATACCATGTTTTTGGTCCAATGAATGTTGAGGCACGCCATGGTATCAAGTATTTTCTCACCTTCACAGATGATTTGAGCAGATATGGGTATATCTACTTAATGAAACACAAATCTGAAACATTTGAAAAGTTCAAAGAATTTCAGAGTGAAGTGGAAAATCATCGAACAAGAAAATAAAATTTCTACGATCTGATCGTGGAGGAGAATATTTGAGTTACGAGTTTGGTTTACATTTGAAACAATGCGAATAGTTTCGCAACTCACGCCACCCGAACACCACAACGAAATGGTGTGTCCGAACGTCAGTAATCGTATTTTACTAGATATGGTGCGATCTATGATGTCTCTTACTGATTTACCGCTATCGCTTTGGGGTTATGCTTTAGAGACGGCCGCATTCACGCTAAATAGGGCACCATCAAAACCGCTGAGACGACACCTCATGAACTGTGGTTTGGCAAGAAACCAAAGTTGTCGCTTTCTTAAAGTTTGGGGCTGCGATGCTTATGTGAAGAAACTTCAACCAGATAAGCTCGAACCCAAATCGGAGAAATGTGTCTTCATAGGATACCCAAAGGAGATCATGGGTACACCTTCTATCACAGATCCGAAGGCAAGATTTTCGCTGTTAAATTCGGATCCTTTCTAGAAAAGGAGTTTCTCTCGAAAGAAGTGAGGGAGGAAAGTAGAACTTGATGAGATAATCAGTATCGCTCCCTTATTGGAAAGTAGTTCATCACAAGAAACGGTTCCTGACAACTACATCAATTAGTGAGGAAACTAATGATATTGATCATGAAACTTCAGATCAAGTTTCTACCGAACTCAGAGGTCAACCAGAGTAAAATCCGCACTGAGTGGTACGGTAATCCTATTCGAAGTCATGTTACTTGACCATGGCGAACCTACAAACTATGAAGAAGCGATGGTGAGCCCAGATTCCGCAAAATGGCTGGAAGCCATGAAATCTGAGATGGGATCCATGTATGAGAACAAAGTATGGATTTTGGTTGACTTGCCCGATGATCGGCAAGCCATTGAGAATAAATGGATCTTTAAGAAGAAGACCGACGATGGTAATGTAACTGTTTATAAAGCTCGACTTGTTGCGTAAAGGTTTTCACAAGTTCAAGGGTTGACTATGATGAGACTTTTCACCAGAAGCGATGCTTAAGTCTGTCCGAATCATGTTAGCAATTGCTGCATTTTATGATTATGAAATTTGGCAAATGGATGTAAAACTGCATTCTTGAATGGATTTCTAGAAGAAGAGTTGTATATGATGCAACCAGAAGGTTTTGTTGATCCAAAGGTGCTAACAAAGTGTGCAAGCTCCAAATGATCAATTTATGGTCTCGTGCAAGCCTCTCGAGTTGAATAAACGCTTGATAGTGTGATCAAAGCATATGGTTTTATATGACTTTTGGAGAAGCATGTATTTACAAGAAAGTGAGTGGGAGCTCAGAGCATTTCGATATTATATGTGGATGACATATTATTGATTGGAAATGATATAGAGTTTCGGATAGCATAAAAGGATACTTGAATAAAAGTTTTTCAATGAAAGACCCTTGAAGCTGCTTAGATATTGGGCATCAAGATCTATAGAGATAGATCAAGACGCTTAATTGACTTTCACAAAGCACATACCTTGATAAAGTTTTGAAAAGTTCAAAATGGATCAGCAAAGAAAGGATTTTGCTCTGTTATAAGGTGTGAAATTGAGTCGACTCAATGCCCCACCACAGCAGAAGATAGAGAGAAATGAAAGATGTTCCTATGCTTCAGCCATAGGCTCTATCATGTATGCAATGCTGTGTACCAGACCGACATATGTTTAGCAATAAGCTTGGCAGGAAGGTACCAAAGTAATCCAGAGTGGATCATCGACAGAAGTCAAGAACATCCCGAAATACCTGAAAAGGACTAAGGATATATTTCAGATATGGAGGTGACAAAGAGCTAGTCGAAATGGTTACGCCGATGCAAGCTTTGACATCGATCCGGACGATTCTAAATCGCAAACCGGATACGTGTTTTATTAAACGGTGGAGCTGCCAGCTGGTGCAGTTCTAAACAAAGCATCGTGGCGGGATCTACATGTGAAGCGGAGTACATAGCTGCTTCGAAGCAGCAAATGAAGGAGTCTAGATGAAAGAGTTCATTTCCGATCTAGGTGTCATACCTAGTGCATCGACCAATGAAGATCTTCGTGACAATATCGTGCAATTGCCTTGGCAAAGGAATCCAGATTTCACAAGAGGACCAAGCATATCAAGAGACGCCTAATTCCATTCGACCAAGTCCAAGGGAGACATAGAGATTTGCAAGATACATACGGATCTGAATGTTGCGCACCCGCTGACTAAGCCTCTTCCACGAGCAAAACATGATCAGCACCAAGACTCCATGGGTGTTAGAATCATTACTGTAATCTAGATTATTGACTCTAGTGCAAGTGGGAGATCAAGGAAATATGCCCTAGAGGCAATAATAAAGTTATTATTTATTTCCTCATATCATGATAAATGTTTATTATTCATGCTAGAATTGTATTAACCGAAACATAATACATGTGTGAATACATAGACAAACATACAAGTCACTAGTATGCCTCTACTTGACTAGCTCATTAATCAAAGATGGTTATGTTTCCTAACCATAGACATGTGTTGTTATTTGATTAATGGGATCACACCATTAGGAGAATGATGTGATTGACATGACCCATTCCGTTAGCTTAGCACTTGATCGCTTAGTATATTGCTATTGCTTTCTTCATGACCTATACATGTTCCCTGTAACTATGAGATTATGCAACTCCCTTTTACCG
>JAHIAM010017237.1:0-29482 GCA_021605205.1 Aegilops longissima | reverse complement strand
ATAGTCGTTCCAATATATTAATCTTTATGTCTCCTAATTATTTTGAGAGACTCCTCGCCATGTCCGTGATCACATCCGGGACCCAACAGCCTTCGCACATCAAAACCATAAACTCATATTATAACTGCCATCATAACGTTAGCTGCAAGGACTCCTACGGTTCGAGAACTATGTAGACATGACCTAGAACTGCTTCCGTCAATAACCAATAGCGGAACCGGATGCTCATATTGGCTCCTACATATTCTAGGAAGATCTTTATCGTCAAACCGCATAACAACATAAGTTGTTCCCTTTGTCATCTGTAGATATACTTGCCCGAGATTCGATCGTCGGATCTCAATACCTAGTTCAATCTCGCTACCGCAAGTCTTTTACTCACACGTAATGCATCATTCCGAACTAACTCATTAGCTACATTGCTTGCAAGGCTTATAGTGATGTGCATTACCGAGAGGGCCCAGAGATACCTCTCCGACAATCGGAGTGACAAATCCCAATCTTGAAATACGCCAACTCAACAAGTACCTTTGGAGACACCTGAGAGCACCTTTATAATCACCCAGCCACGCTAGGACGCTTGGTAGCACACAGTGTTCCTCCGTAAACGGAGTTACATAATCTCATAGTCATAGGAACATGTATAAGTCATGAAGAAAGCAATAGAAAAATACTAAACGATCAAGTGCTAAGCTAACGGAATGGGTCATGTCAATCACATCATTCTCCTAATGATGTGATCCCGTTAATCAAATGACAACCCATGTCAATGGCTAGGAAACATAACCATCTTTGATCAACGAGCTAGTCAAGTAGAGGCATACTATTGACACTGCTTGTCTATGTATTCACACCGCATCATGTTTCCTATTATACAATTCTAGCATGAATGATAAACATTTATCATGATATAAGGAAATAAATAATAACTTTATTATTGCCTCTAGGGCATATTTCCTTCAAAATGGGATCGAGCGTGTTGGGTTATGTGGCACCCCCTCAGGGAAGTTTATCTATTCAATAGCCGCGGTGATACGCCTCCGTCAGATCTACTTTTCCAAACACTTTTGCCCTTGTTTTGGACTCTAACTTGTATGATTTGAATGGAACTAACCCGGATCGACGTTGTTTTCACAGAGAATTGACATGATATTGTTTTATATGCGTAAAACAAAAGTTCTCGGAATGACCTGAAACTCCACAGGATGTCTTATAAAAAAAATAATAAAAATCATCGCTCAAAGATGAAGACCAGGGGCCCACACCGTCCACGAGGGTGGCGCGCCTCCCCGGGCGCGCCCTCTACCTCGTGGGCCTCGGAGACCCTCCGACGCCAACTCCAACTCCATATATTGGCTTTGGGAGAAAAAACCAGAGAAGAAATCATCGCTTTTACGACACGAGCAGCCGCCAATCCCTAATCTCTCTCGGAGGGCTGATCTCGAGTCCGCTGGGGCCCGGAGAGGGGATTCGTCACATCATCGCTATCAACCATCCTTCATCACCAATTTCATGATGCTCACCGCTGTGTGTGAGTAATTCCATCGAGGCTTGCTGACGGTGATGGGTTGGATGAGATTTATCATGTAATCGAGTTAGCTTTTTTAGGGTTTGATCCTAGTATCCACTATGTTCTCGAGATTGATGTTGCTATGACTTTGCTATGCTTAATGCTTGTCACTAGGGCCCGAGTGCCATGAATTCAGATCTGAACCTATTATGTTTTCATGAATATATGTGTTCTTGATCCTATCTTGCAAGTCTATAGTCACCTATTATGTGTTATGATCCGACAACCCTCAAGTGACAATAATCGGGATACTTCGGTGATGACCATAGTTTGAGGAGTTCATGTATTCACTATGTGCTAATGCTTTGTTTCGATTCTCTATTAAAAGGAGGCCTTAATATCCCTTAGTTTCCAATAGGACCCCACCGCCACGGAGGGTAGGACAAAAGATGTCATGCAAGTTATTTTCCATAAGCACGATGACTATATTAGGAATACATGCCTACATTACGTTGATGAATTGAGCTAGTTCAGTGTCACCCTATGTTATGACTGTTACATGACGAACCGATCCGCATAATTATCCATCACCGATCCGGTGCCTATGAGCTTTCCATATACTGGTTTAGGCTTATTTACTTTTCCGCTACATCATATAATCACTACAAAATACCAAAAGCATTACTTTTGCTGCCTTTACTTTTGTTACGCTACCACCACTATCATATTACTTTGCTACTAAACACTTTGCTACAGATACTAAGTTTCCGGTGTGGTTGAATTGACAACTCAGCTGCTAATACTTGAGAATATTCTTTTGGCTCCCCTTGTGTCGAATCAATAAATTTGGGTTGAATACTCTACCCTCGAAAACTGTTTCGATCCCCTATACTTGTGGGTTATCAAGACCTTTTTCGGCGCCATTGCCGGGAGCATAGCTCATTCTTTGAGTCACTTGGGATTTATATCTGCTGGACACTATGAAGAACTTGAAAGACGCTTAAACAACAATTTATCCCTCAACTACGAGGGAGGTAAGGAACCGCCATCTAGCTCGCACTTGATTCACCTTCATTATGAGTAAGCTAGTTTACACCTAAACCAAACTTCGCTATTCGCTACGATATGTCGATGTTATTGATGATGCCACTTCTATGCTTGATACTATTGTGCTCTTGGTGAATTTGTAGATGAACAAATTTCTAGGTCTAGAGAAAGAGAAACCATTGAAACTAATACAATGATGAAAGTGATGATGAAAATATGCCTGCTATTCCCGAGGGTTATCTTTTGATGCGGAATCTTCGCAGCTATTTTTTGCTTGCCGTGATAGATAATGAACTTAAAAGGCTGTTAGTTAAATGGAATAAAGAATCTCTTAAAGATAGGATGAGACCTGACCTGCTTTTGCTACTTTACCTATCTCGTGTTCTCGATATGATTATGAATTCTCTGATCCTGATATAATTACTTTGGTTGAATCTGATCCTTTTATGGCTATGAATCAAAACTGTTGTGGCACATCTTACTAAGTTAAATGATATAGCTGCCTCTGTTTACTAATGATGAGAGATCGCTACTTTTATATATACTCAAAATATTTCCGTTCTCATTAAAGGTGATGCTAAGTTATGGTTTAATTCTCTTGATCCTGGCTGTGTGCGAGTCCCTAGGATATGATTTATTACTTCTCGCTAAATATTCATCTGCTCATAAGAAACAAGTTGCTTTGAGGGAAATATATAATTTTGTGCAAATTGAAGAAGAGAGTCTCCACAAGCTTGGGGAGGCTTCTCAAGTTACTTAATGCTTTGCCCGATCATCCTCTTAAGAAACCTGAAATACTTGATATCTTTTATAATGGACTAACCGATGCTTCCAGAGATTACTCGATAGTTGTGCTGGTTCTTTTCAGGGAAAGAACACGGATGAAGCTGAAATTTTATTGAATAATATGTTGACAAAAAAAAATAATTGGGCACCTCCCGAGCCAACTCCCGAGCCAGCTCCCTGAGCCAATTACTAAGCCTATTCCTAAACCAACTCCAAGAAGAGAGGTGTTCTATTTCTCACCCGAGATATGCAAGAGGCAAAGAAATCTATGAAAGAAAAAGGTATTAAAGCTGAAGATGTTAAGAAATTACCTCCTATTGAAGAAATACATGGTCTTAATTTCCATCTACTTGAAGAAGTATATGATCTTAATTTTTATTCACAAAGAACCTCCCGATCCCGATATCCCACACGTAGTAAAGGTAAATTCTCTCTATAGATATGATAAAGTGAAGTCCCTCCTACTAAAATTGCTAGTCGCTGCTTGGATGAGTTTGATAACTTTATGTTTAAGCAAGATGACTTCAATGCTTATTTTGGTAGACAATTAAACAGAATACCTTTATGATTAAACGCTTGAGTGATTATATGGCTAATATTAGAGGTGAACTTAAACTTGTTAGCAAACATGCTTCTATGGTTACCACTCAAGTAGAACAAGTACTTAAAGCTCGTAAAGAAGCGCTTGATGAAATGAATAGTAAGAAAATGATTATGCTGTTAGAATGGCTACTAGAACTGGTAGAATGACTCAAACCTTTGTATCCTCCGGGCCACCCTAAGAGAATCGAGCAAGATTCTCGAGAAATAACTGATAATCCAAATGACATCTCTATGCAAACTTCTAGTGAACCTGTTATGAATCACCCGATAATCCAAATGACATCTCTATGTATGATGCTGAAACACAACTGGTAATGAACATGAACCTAGTGAAAATGTTAATGATGATGTTCATGATGATTCTCAAGCTAGTAATGATAATGATGTAGAAGTTGAACTCTGTTGTTGATCTTGATAACCCACAATCAAAGAATCAACGTTATGATAAAAGAGACTTCTGCTAGGAAACATGGTAAAGAAAGGAACCATGGGTTCGTAAACCCATGCCTTTTCCTCCCGAAACCATCCAAGAAAAGGATGATGAGGATTTTGAGCTTTGTTGAAATGATTAGACCTATCTTTATGTATGCGATTGACCGATATGCTCAAATGAATCCTTATGCTAAATATATGAAAGATATTGTTACAAATAAAAGAAAGATACCGAAGCTGAAATTTCCACCATGCTTGCTAATTATACTTTTAAGGGTAGAATACCAAAGAAACTTGAGATCCAGGGTACCTACTATACCATGCTCCATTAAGAGAAATTATGTTAAAACTACTTTATGTGATCTTGGAGCCGTGTTAGTGTTATGCTCTCTTTATATCGAGACTTGAATTGAATAAGTTGACACCTACTGAAATATCTTTGCAAATGGTTGATAAATCAACTGCTATACCTGCCTATATTTGTGAGGATGTGCCTGTTGTGGTGCTAACGCTACTATTTTAACGGACTTTGTTATTCTTGATATTCCCACGGACGATAGTATGTCTATTATTCATGGAAGACCTTTCCTTAATACTGCAGGGCTGTTATTGATTGCAACAAAGGCAATGTCACTTTTCATGTTAATGTTAATGAACATATGGTACACTTTTCCGAGGAAACAACCTCAAGTTCATAGTATCAACTCTATTGGAAAAATTCCATCGATTATATTTGAGGTTTTGAATTTCCTCTCCCTACTGTCAAGAATAAATATGATATACTTATTATTGGGGATGTACATATCCCTCGCTGAGGTAATATAGTGTTATTCAAATTTCTCCGTTCCATGTTAATCGGAATGAGTTTGTTAACAAGACTTGATCAACCTTGTTAGTGGATTCCTTTTGATGAGCATGAGATGGATGAAACTAGAAGCACAACCTTCTGTACCTCTTTATATTTTCTGTTTTTAGTAGAAATAAAGTAAAATAGTATTTTTCTGTCTGCTTCCCGATTTATCCGTGCAATATAAAAATATCCTGAAAATAAAAGTCCTCGTAATGCCATGCCAATTTAATACGATTTTCTCGAATATTTTAGGATTTTAGTGCAAAATTATCATGGGAGCTGCCACCTGGCCACGAAGGTGGAGGGCGCGCACGCTCTGCCTCCTCAGGGGCCCCCACGGTGGCCCTCCTCCACTTATCCCTGCACCCATCTTCTTCTCCGCTCACACAAACCCGAAAACCAACTCAAGCTCGAGTTCCAAGCCACTTTGTTGTGATTTTCGATCTCCTTGCTCAAAGCACCTCTCCAAAACTACTTGGGGAGATTGTTCCTTGTATGTGACTCCTCCATTGGTCCAATTAGTTTTTGTTCTAGTGCTTTATTCTTTGGAAATTTGTGCTTTATAGGTGACCATGTTCTTGAGCTTGCATGTCAAACTTATATGGTGCCAAGTAGTTCTAATGCTTGATATATGCTCTAGTAACTTGTATGAGTAGTTGCTATCGCTTTTATTGAAGTTGGTTCACTTTTGTTTGAAGTTACTAAAATTTTCAGATTTTTTTTAGAGAAAACAATATGTTTAGGAAGATGTTCCAAGGTGGTTCTTCAAGGAAGCAAGGTCCCAGGCTTGCAATGCGTGATGCTGACGGGGAACCACCAAGAGACGCTCCTGTGAGGCCCTGAGAATGGCCTTCGGAGAATTTTATGGATCAAGGGAATCAAAGAAGAATTTAACGATATTTGCGTAATGCCGGTCTTGAGGACTTTGAAGTCGACAAATGCCCCCAGATCATGATCTCACAAGTTCATTTGTGGGAGGTTTGAGTCATCTTCTTCATAATTCTCCTTCATACCATGTTTGACCTTTATGACAAATCTTATACCATGGACTTAGATGATTTCTACTTTTGCTTGCAAACTTCCATCTTGGGGTAGTATCGTGATCCCCAAATCTGAATATAGAGACTTTCTTGCTAGAATAACTGTGGGGAATCTAGAGATATAACACAAGCCACTATAGGGAGCATTCACTTTCCTGCTATACATTATTTTGCTCTTCATAGGTAGATGCATAAATGCTAAGGATGAAGCATGTCACATGTGTGCCCTGATCTCAAAGATTCTCGTGAGTGCCTGTGTTAGGAGACCATTCATATGGGAGCCATTGTAGCTCATAGGTTGCATCATAATAGACATAACAGAGATTTCTTTTGGAGGAATTTTGCAACCCGCTTAGCTAATTTTCTTGAGATAGACATTCGTGAGGGTGATATGGAGTTACCCCTACTTATTTGGATTTTGATTCTATGGTTTCCCACCAGTTTGTTGAGAGGATCTGAACCACCTCTCCAAAGATCGACTAATCTTTAACAAACGGCGTGGTTGTCCATGTTACTCTTCCCTGCCCTGCCTTCTTTGATTTTCGACGAGAGGAAGATATATTATTACCAGAGAGGAGGCAGATGAGTACTAGAGGAGAGCGGAGGCGGCTCGACGCCACGCTGCAGCTTAGGAGGCTATAGCGGCTGCATCACAAGACGACCCAGCTACACCCACGGTATCCGCCAGCTATCTCGGCATAGACCAACTTAGGCCAAAAGCCTAAGCTTGGGGGAGTATCGATTTCCCACCGACATTACATTCATGTTCACACACACTCATTGCTAGATGTCGGTGCTCATACTCTTTCACTGTAATATCCATGCTAGTTTATTTATTTTTCCTACTTTCTTCTTGTGTGTTTAATAAACCTTAAGAAAACAAAAAATTAGTAGTAGTTTATTTTTCCTGCTAGTAGTAATAATTAAAAAGAAAAACACAAAAATATTTCCGCTCTTCTTTTGCTTGTTGGGAGCTTTCTGTAAATAGTTTTTATATTTCTTTTCTTTTGGGGGTCGAGGAGAAGACCATGATTAAATTGTTGAAGTGGCTTTATATGCATCATTGTTGATTTAACTAAGATCCCATATTGCCTTGTCTTCTCGCTTATTGAACGCTGCAGATTCCAGCTTAGTCCAATGCATGTGCACTCGTTATTATTCACATCGCTCGTCGCGCAAGTGAAAGGCAATTATGATGATATATGATGGATCGATCGAGATGGGAAAAGCTGGTATGAACTCGACCTCTTTTGTTTTTGTAAATATGATGAGTCCATCGCTCTGATTCAGCTTATTATGAATAAACATGTTTGCAATGACAATTAGAGATCATAGTTGCTTGTGCCATGCTTGATTAGCTATGAGCTATAATGGTTTACCTTATGTGTCAACATGCTATTGAGATGATTATGATGTGGTATGATGGGTGGTATCCTCCTTGAATGATTTAAGTGACTTGACTTGGCACATGTTCACGCATGTAGTTGAAACAAATCAACATAGCCTTCACGATATTTATGTTCATGGTGGATTATATCCTACTAATGCTTATATTCAATGTTTATTAATTTTAATGCATGTTCATGACTGATGGTCGCTCTCTAGTTGGTCGCTTCCTTTTTGCTAGCCTTCACTTGTACTAAGCGAATACTGCTTGTGCATCCAATCCTTAAACCCCAAAGTTATTCCATATGAGTCCACTATACCTTCCTATATGCGGTATCTACCGCCGCTCCAAGTAAATTTGTATGTGCCAAACTCTAAACCTTCAAATAAACATTCTGTTTTGCATGCTCGAATAGCTCATATATCAACTAGTGCTGCCCTTATCTTCCGTGTTAGGCGGGTTATTCTCAAGAGGAGTGGACTCGCCTCACTCACGAGAAAATGGCTGGTCACCGGGATGCCAGTCCCATGCTTTATGCAACTAAATCAAAATAATTGCAAACAAAACTCCCATCGGGACCCGTTGAATTTTGGAGGCACTCTCGTTGTTTCGAGCAAGCCATGGATTGATGCTTGTGGAGGAGGGGAGTATAAACTTTACCATTCTGTTTGGGAACCACCTATAATTTGTTTAGCATGGAAGATATCGCCATCTCTTAGTTGTTATGTTGACAATGAAAGTATGCGCTCCAAAATATAATTTATCTCTATTTCAAAACCAAGCTCGCACCTCTACAACCCTGCTTCCTCTCAAGGGCCTATCTATTTACTTTTATGTTGAGTCATCACCCTCTTATTAAAAAGCACTAGTTGGAGAGCAATGTTGTCATTTGCATTCATTATTGTTAATTTATATAGGGTATGACTATGATTGGATCTCTTTACCATGAATTACAATGTCTAGTCAGTCCTTGATCTTTGAAGGTGCTCTCGATTTATGTTTTTGCGGTCTCGTAAAGGGCTAGCGAGATACCATCTTGTTATATCATATTATGATTATTTTGAGAAAGTGTTGTCATCCGAGATTTATTATTATGGCTTGCTAGCTGATTATGTTATTGATATGAGTAAACATGAGACCTGAGAATTATTGCAAATGTGGTTAGTTATGATCTTTGCTGAAAACCTGAATGCCGGCTTGACATAAGTACAACAACAAGAGCAAAGGTAGTTTGTAAAGTTTTTTCTCTTTCAGTTTGTCAACTGAATTGCTTGAGGACAAGCAAGGGTTTAAGCTCGGGGAGTTGATGCGCCTCGTCAGATCTAATTTTCCAAACACTTTTGCCCTTGTTTTGGACTCTAACTTATATGATTTGAATGGAACTAACCCGGATCGATGATGTTTTCAGCAGAATTGCCATGATGTTGTTTTATGTGCGAAAAACAAAAGTTCTCTGAATGACTTGAACTCCACGGATGTCTTATAAAAATAATAAAAATCCTTTAAAGATGAATACCAGGGGCCCACACCGTCCACGAGGGTGGGGGCGCTTCATCCCGGGCGCACCTCTACCTCAGGCCCTCGAGACCTCCGACGCCAACCCAAGTCCATATATTGGCTTTCGGGAGAAAAAAATCAGAGAAGAAATCACCGCTGCTTTTACGATATGGAGCCGCTGCCAAGCCCTAATCTCTCTCGAGAGGGCTGATCTCGAGTCCGCTCGAGCTCCGAGAGGGCATTCTCGCCGTCATCATCAACCATCCTTCATCACCAATTTCATGATGCTCACCGCTGGTGAGTAATTCCATCGTAGGCTTGCTGGACGGTGATGGGTTGGATGAGATTTATCATGTAATCGAGTTAGCTTTGTTAGGGTTTGATCCCTAGTATCCACTATGTTCTGAGATTGATGTTGCTATGACTTTGCTATGCTTAATGCTTGTCACTAGGGCCCAAGTGCCATGAATTCAGATCTGAACCTATTATGTTTTCATGAATATATGTGTGTTCTTGATCCTATCTTGCAAGTCTATAGTCACATATTATGTGTTATGATCCGACAACCCCAAGTGACAATAATCGGGATACTTCGGTGATGACCATAGTTTGAGGAGTTCATGTATTCACTATGTGCTAATGCTTTGTTCCGTTCTCTATTAAAAGGAGGCCTTAATATCCCTTAGTTTCAATAGGACCCGCGCTGACGGGAGGGTAGGACAAAAGATGTCATGCAAGTTATTTTCCATAAGCACATATGACTATATTCGAATACATGCCTACATTACGTTGATGAATTGGAGCTAGTTCTGTGTCACCCTATGTTATGGCTATTACATGACTAACCGCATCCCAGATAATTATCCATCACCGATCCGGTGCCTCATGAGCTTTCCATATACTGGTTTACGCTTATTTACTTTTCCGCTACTATTACAATCACTACAAAATACCAAAAACATTACTTTTGTTGCCTTTACTTTGCTACTGCTATCACCACTATCATATTACTTTGCTACTAAACACTTTGTGCAGATACTAAGTTTCTGTGTGTGGTTGAATTGACAACTCAGCTGCTAATACTTGAGAATATTCTTTGGCTCCCTTGTGTCTAATCAATAAATTTGGGTTGAATACTTTACCTCTAAAACTGTTGCCATCCCTATACTTGTGGGTTATCACCGTGATCTTCGTAATGGTGACGACTTGGAGTTGTACCTTGACCTTATGACAACTAGAACCGGATACTTAATAAAACACACCCTTCCAAGTGCCGATATAACCCTGATCGCCTCAACAGGGCGCACAAGGAGGATCACCGGTAGGATTATGCTATGCGATGATATCGCTTGGTGAACTTACCATCTACTCTCTTCTACATGCTGCAAGATGGAGGCTGCGAAGCTTAGTCTTCGCAGTGTATAGCTATCCCCTTATTCCTGCATTCTACACCTCAGTCCACCGATATTGCCCTTTACATGATACCCATGCATATAGTGTAGATCCTTGCTTCATAGTACTTTGGATGAGTACCATGGTTGCTTTTCTCCTCTTTTCCCCTTTCCATTCTACCTAGTTGTCGCAACCAGATGTCGGAGCCTGTGAGCTTGACGCCACCGTCATGGCGATTTAATTCTACTACACCGGAGGTGCCTACTATTACGTGTCAGGTCACGACGACTTACCGGTGAGTAGTTTAGGAGGATCCTAGGTGAGGCTCTGCGCTTCTTTCGATCTTTATCCCAGCTTGGTGCTAGCCTTCTTAAGGCAAGCTTGTTTAACTTATGTCTCAGATTCAGATATTGTTGCTTCCACGACTCATCTATGATTGAGCACTTGTATTCAAGCCCTCAAGGCCCCCGGCTTGTATTATGATGCTTGTATGACTTATTTTTGTTTTAGAGTTGTGTTGTGATATCTTCCTCGTGAGTCCTCGATCATGATTGTACACGCTTGTATGCATGATTAGTGTACGATTGAATCAGGCACCACAAGTTGGTATCGAGCCGATCGCCCTGTAGGAATCCCCTTCCACACTCCTTGGCCAAGTCGAGTCTAGACATTGCAAAACTTTTACTAACATGGTTGCGGCTTACGAGCCCACGTCTCCATTGGGTGGTATTAGGATCTTTTACTCCTCGATCTTTACTCCGACTCGAGCTCTTCTTTTCGGGTTAAATGATTTTGCTAAAAACTAACTTTAGGTTCTCAAAAGTACTTTCTCCTGGAGAGCCCTCACTTCAGATGATCGCCGCTGCACTAGAAGATTCTGGGTTACTTCTCGACATTCTCTCGAGTCTTTGTGATATCGCATTTGAGATTTCCTTCCACCACAACCCCTATGAAAACTGCATACACTTGCCATTCATACAATCATTCCCGCTGATCCTGTTATTACAAGATGTCCCAAATACTCTCGTTGTCCCGAGAACTTTTGAGCTACTGCCTTGCAGTTTTTACCACATGAGTACCTCACGGATAATTGCTCACATTTATCGGGTATCCGCTCATCCACAGTTGATTCCTGTATTTCACAAAAGTCTTCAAATACCATTCGCTTCTTCTAAAATCCTTGACATCCTAATGCTCTTGAAATTCTTGCTTACTAGCATTATGATTAATCCCATCACCGTAATCTTATTGGCATCCTTTGTAAATATCATTTTGAGCCCATTGATTCAATATATTGTGAATGCTCGTAATCCTCAATCATATCCTAGAATTCATCCTTTCGCCGTGACGTCATTTTTAACATGAGCTGGATCTCGACCAATCAAATTGTCGTTGTTTGTACCCCTAAGCTTACTTAAGTTATCCATCCTTAATCGAGCTGCTGGCTTCGATCCCTTGAATTGGAAGTCATAATTCTCTTGCATTTGGGCTTTAAATTAGTTAGTTGTTTCCATTATCGGATCTTCTTGCATTCTTTCTTCCTCTGTTGAGTATCGATGCTCACATCGATCCCTTTGTGGACCACCATATCCTTGTTGGATTTTATCCGACAACGCCCTTCATATTCAACCACTTTTGGAAATTCTTCCCCGATGCATAATGCCATTGGTAAAACCTATTCTCTAATTTGGCCAACCATGCTCGCTTTCAAGTTGGTGATATTTACTTTTGAAACATTGTGGTATATGTTTCTAAGATGCCCGATGGGTTGAACTAACGCCTTCCCTAATCTGTTTGAACCCATAAGATTTCATGGGTCATACTTATATCCGTATTGCACCGGTAAAACTTTCAACAACTAATGTCATTTTTGAAACACGAGAAGTGAATGGAAGGTTATCATTGAAGAAGTGGAGTCGACCTTGAACTTAGTGTTCATGCCCATGGACCCGATGTGGAACTTATCATGGAAGCTTCTTGCAAGACTTTTAATCAGTTGGATAATTCTTCGATGTCTTTGAATTGGATCCTTTGCGACTATGGTTTCAACCATATTTATATTCCTTGATTCCTTTCTGACAAGTTAAAGTACTTGTCTTTGTAGATCAATACACTTGTCAACCTCTATTTTGCTCTACCTCCGAAAGTGTTACCGAGGGAGTCCTGGATTAGGGGTGTCCGGATGGCCCGACTATGACCTTTGGGCCGTAACTCCCGGACTATGAAGATACAAGATTGAAGACTTCGCCGCATGTCCGGATGGGACTTTACTTGGAAGGCAAGCTTTATGACACGATATGTAGATCTCCTACCATTGTAACCGACTCAGTAACCCTAACCCTCTTCGGTGCCTATATAAACCGGAGGGTTTTAGTCCATAGGACTAACAACAATCATACCATAGGCTAGCTTCTAGGGTTTAGCCTCTCGATCTCGTGGTAGATCTACTTTGTACTACCCATATCATCAATATTAATCAAACAGAGTAGGGTTTTACCTCCATCGAGGTCCCAACCTGGGTAAAACATCGTGTCCCTTGTCTCCTATTACCATCCGCCTAGACGCATGTTCGGGACCCTACCCGAGATCCGCCGGTTTTGACAATCCTACAGCTACCATCTCGTATCTCGTAATATCACCGAACCATGTTGCTTATTATGAGCCTTCATCAAGTATTATTCTCACCGATTCCAATGATTCATGGTTCCGAAGTTATTAGTCACTCGAGGACACCGATAACTAAATCGGGTCCGCACCATGATTAAACAACTCTTAGTAATCTCCTTTACTCACGAGTTTGTACTCGAAAGCATGTCAATCCTAGCCTGATTGGCTATCATCATAGTGCTAATTTTAACCGTGCTACCGGGTCCCTATTCCCCGAGCACAACTTTCGATGATGAGCTGCTTACGACGATCGTCCTCGCATATCATTTCACCTTGAACAACAATCTTTGATTTCAAGTTTGTATTGTACCGGTGGTTTCAATAACCTTCGCCCATCATTCATTTGACTTGATGTCATCGTCGATCGATTACATCTGCAGGAAATCTCTCGACAAAATTTGTCATGATCATCATCAACATTCTCAGCTCTTCCAGATATCAATTGAATTCATGATGATAAATACCGCCCTTGCCCTCAATGAATTGTGTTATCATCAACAACATGATTGCCTTCCTCCAACACATACTTGTTCATGTTATGGAGTTCCTTGCTATCCAGCTTATGTTATGTTCTACCTTTGGGTACCACCGCCCTTTATGTCAAGAATGTCGTGAGAATTTCACCACCCCTCAAGAATTCTTGATACAAGTGATACTTATTACCATCACCATTATTTTCTTGGTCCCCGTGTTATTCCTAACCGGAACACCGACATATGGTCTGTAATGAGTAAATTCAAAACTTCTAGCAACCCTATTGCTTTGACGTTAATGGTTGATAGCTTCATTCCAAGTCTATTTCTCATTGAATCATCATTCGAACATTGATCGTGCTATCTAGTCCAAAATTTCTGGGTGCACCTTTCTATCATTGTTCAATTGTCTATGTTTTCATTGAACATACATCATTATATCATTAGATCTGACTAATGTTATCTCCTTGTTTACATAATTGTGGAAATCCATCCTTTTGGAAATCTCGATGAATTGTCGCTGAGTCCATCAGCCACCTCCTCATCCTCTCCTTGGTTTAATGATGAACTCTTGTTTCGGAACTCGCTCCCATAGTTCATTCTTGAGAATCTTACAATGTCATCTCGTCAACTGGTGTTATACCTTTTTCTTCTCAGACATCCCGAGTATGAGGTGTCCTGACACCAATCAGATTTGAAACTTGTCAGATATGATGGTTGGAATATTTTCCAAGAGTCATAGCATTAATCTTTATGTAACCCAGTAAGGTGATATCGTGCCAGCACACCGGCCGGAGGAACTATTGTTATATTATCCTTTTAGCAAGGTTAACCATTCTTCCATGAGGAAATTGTAAGACTTATTCTATAAGTTGTTCCCGATGAATCCTTTGAGTATTCAAAGTCCGACCTTTGCATGAAGACCATGTCAATGCTATCTCGGCATGACTGTGGTAATTCGATTTTCAATAAGAACATTTGAAGCCCAATGGTAAATGTTTCTTGCTCAATTATCCAAATACCGCTGCATGGGTAATGTCTTGAAATTCTCTCCCTTACCTAAAGGGTTTCTACTTATATCCTCGCCACAGTATATCATGCTCGCTTATCATTGGGAAGGATATACATCTGAAATATGTGTTTAAACACATTTTCCTTTCCATTGTTATGTTCAATCTGATGATCATCTTTTCATTTCTATTGTTTAGATTAATCTTGTTGTCATCTATATGATCTAAGCAGTAATATTCTCTCGCTATGTAAACACCTTGGTATACAACTCGCGTCAAGAAGACTGCGGTTACTATTGTTGATGACATTTCGCAACCACCGATGGATGAGAACTTTGCCTATTGGTCCGCTTCAACGAAAGGGAAAATAGTTCTCTTCGCCCCTCGCCCTTGGTACCAACGATGCTGCCAACATAATCGCCGGTTATTCTCGACATGCCTTGCTTACATGATCGCAAGACGCCACCCTCTTCCTACTTTTAACCCACATGGTGGGCCCATAACCCACAGTTCCATAGGATCGAAACCTAACTCTCCTGTACACCCCCCTGCCCAAGGTTGTTCCTCGCATGGGCCTCATATGTAATTCACGTGCCACCTTCCTAGTGATCTATTTTCGTATTGCAATTTAATACTTAATCTCGCTGCTCGACCCCTTTCGCACTTGGTTTCGGACATCGAACCATTGCCTATCCATTTGAAACTGCTCATGGTACCTTCTTACTTTGCTCTCGATATCTTCTTAAGTTTCAATTCGAGATACTTATGCTTCTTCTCCCGAGTTAACCGTCCCTCGATGCTCAATCCTCGTTAGAATCCATCCTTATAGTGTTTTCCCCTCTTAACCGTTCGTAAGTACGGTGAAGATCCTGAAGGAAGGACGGCAAATTCATCATGATGACCTGGAGAAGAGGAATGAAGGCATCAACTTAATGGATCCACCTCTTCGAGAAGAGTAACCAAGGCCAAGAAGATCCGTTAGAATTTCGTAACTAAACCTTCCCCCCTTTCACTACCTCTTAAATCTCGGGACGAGATTTCTTGTAGTGGAGTAGAATTGTGACGCCCGGATAATTAGGCTACAGAATCCCACATTAATGATGCCACGCCACCTCGACATCATTATAATCTCGTGTTAGTTCAAACCGTTCGAACTCAAATTCAAAATCAAGCAAACAATAAAATGTTTTCAAATATTAAAACTAAAATGTTGGGGTGTTGCCAAATAATGCATAGGTAATTATTGTGGAGAAACCACAATTTTATAAAAGGTTTAAGTGCACTAAAATATTTAAAACAACAGCAAAACATTTAACTAACTACCCTTTCCAAATTGATAAAATATTAAACTATTTGTGTTATTGCCAAAACTTATGGGCAAGGTAAGCATACTTATTAAAACTAAATTAGGAACCAAAGTGTAGTTTATAAAACCAAATTCAAAAGAAAACTAAAATAAAAATAGTAAAACGGAAATATAAAATAAAATAAAAGATAAAATAAAACAAAATATAAAAGAAGAATAAAATAAAAACAAAACCCCACCCCAATCGGGCCTCACCAATTAACGACCTACTGTGTCGGCCACACCGCTTCTATATGGCCTCCTCAGCCAAACCCTAACCCATGGACACCTCCACTCTCCCACACTCGCTTCCTCACCTCCCTTGATCCAGATTCAGCTGAGGCACGGACGCCGCCGCCTGAGACGCCACTGTTGCCGCCTTCCACAAGACGTCCCTGTCAGCAACACCACCATCACCGCCGCCTCCGCTGCCCCCGAGGTGCTCCATCGACCTCGACGCCACCCGAACTGGCCTGCTGCCGAGTGCCATCCACCCGAGCTCCCCATTGCCGCATGTCGCCTTCGTCCTCCTCCGCTGACACCCCACCGCCACTCCCCACACTACTGGAGGGTCACGCCTCTCCTCTCTCCCCCGTCCTGCCAAGACGCTACAGCCAGAGCCCCCCGCAGCTCTCGATCGCCGCAAGCCCTCCCGTAGCTGCCATCGTGCTCCGCGATCAGGCTCACCTGCCACTGCACACTGCCGTGACAACAGGCGCCTGCCACGCGCCGCCATCGACTCGCTGCCCTGGCCTCTCGTGTTTAGGGGCTCACAGGTTCGCCTAAGGTTCTGCCTCGCTTCCGCTCAGCCTCAGAACGCAACCTCGAGCCCACAGAGCCCACCTGCTCAGCCACATGACGCGCCAACACGCCACCTTCATGCCAAGGCTACATCACAGGCTCTGCCTGAACCCCCCACCAACTAAATTAAAAAGAATTAATAAATAACAACTAAAATTAATTAAATGTTAATTAATTAAAGAATTAATTAACTTAATTAATCCTGATATATTAACCTAATGTCTTAGTTTAGTTAATTAACTGTAGGTTAGTTAATACGATGACATGCGGACCCATACACGTCGCTTTGACCAAACACCTCTGCTGATCTGCTGATGTCATCCTCGACGTCATGATGACATCAGCAAACACTATTCTGGATAATGTTGATTAAATTAATTAAATAAATTCAAAATGATTTAAAACTTTAAAAATCTTATAAAATAATCCGCAACTCGATGAAAATATTTCTACATGAAAGTTGCTCGCAACGATGAGACGAATCCAAATAAGAGTCCATCGCTCGCCACACATCCCTAGCATAGCTAACACACAACTTTTCCTCCTGCTCATTCGCCGAAAACGCGAAACACCGGATACTTTCCTGGATGTTTCCTTCGTCAGATCACATATCCCTCATGCTACGCCACCCCTAGCACAACGTATTGCCGTATTGCTTTTGTTACATTTGATTGCTCTATTATTTATTGCGCTCCTCCGTTATTTCTTTTCTCGTAGGCTCGAGACCGCTGCCGATGCCCCTATGATCGGCTACATCGACGACGATCCCTTCTTCTTGCTGAGCAACCTGTGCAAGCCCCCTTGATCACCGATATCGCCTATTCCTTCTCTACTACTTGCATTAGATTAGTGTAGTATGTTACCGCTTCGCTAATCCTATTCTCACGCATAGCTCTGTCATTGTTGCTACAATTGATGATACCTTTACCTGCTATCATAATGTTTAGTATAGGATGCTAGTGTTCCATCAAGGTTCCTACACTTGTCCTTCCCGCCATGCTAACTGATCGGGCTGTGATCACTTCGGGGTGATCACTGCATATGCTATCTACTTTATACTCGTTACATTACTTATGATACTGTTCGGAGATGGGGCTGCAAGGGTGTGGCTCCATCCCGTAGAGGTGGGCCTGGGTTCCCGACGCCCCTCAATGTTACTTTGTTGGCGGAGCGACAGGCAGGTTGAGACCACCTAGAGAGAGGTGGGCCTGCCTCAGTCGGCGCCCGTTACTTCATAATAACACGCTTAACGAGATCTTGGTATTTGATCCGAGTCCGACACCGCCTATACGCACTAAACCAACTACGCTGGAACAGTTATGGGCACTCGCGCCGTGGTATCATCCAAGCCTTTGTGATGTCAACGACGGAGCGCGCGCCGCCCGATTGGACTGAACGCCTTCTAGGCTAGGTCTGCCCGCCACAGACGCAACGTGCAGGTGTGCAATGGGCTCAGACCCTCTACAAGATAGGATTTAGACCGCGTGCTGACCTCTCTCACAGCCTAGGTGGGCTGCGACGTGTTGATCTTCCAAGGCCGGGCATGACCCAGAAAGTGTGTCCGCCAAATGGGAACGAAGCGTGTTGGGTTATGTGGTGCACCGCAGGAAGTTTATCTATTCAATAGCCGTGATCTTCGTAACATGTGACGACTTGGAGTTGTACCTAGACCTTATGACAACTAGAACCTAATACTTAAAAAACACCCTTCCAAGTGCGATATAACCCGTTGATCGCTCTCAACAGGTGACGAGGAGGGGATCGCCGGTAGGATTATGCTATGCGATGATACGTGGTGAACTTACCATCTACTCTCTTCTACATGTCTGCAAGATGGAGGCTGCTGAAGCATAGTCTTCGACGGGACTAGCTATCCTCTTTTTCTAGCATTCGCGCAGTTCACCAATCGATATTGCCCCTTTACACGATATATCCATGCATATGTAGTGTAGATCCTTGCTTTGCAGTACTTTGGATGAGTACTCACGGTTGCTTTTCTCCTCTTTTCCCAATTTCCATTCTACCTCGTTGTCGCAACTAGATGCCGGAGCCTAGGATCTTGACGCCACTGCTCACAATTGACTCCTACTACACCGTAAGTGCCTACTATTACGCAGAAGGTCAAATGAATTTACTACTGTGAGTAGTTTAGAGGATCCTGTGCAGAGGCATGCGCCTCTTTTGATCTATATCCCAGCTTGGTGCTAGCCTTCTTAAGGCAAACTTGTTTAAATTATGTCTGCACTCAGATATTGTTGCTGATAACCCACAAGTATAGGGGATCAATTGTAGTCTCTTTCGATAAGTAAGAGTGTCGAACCCAATGAGGAGCTAAAGGTAGAACAAATATTCCCTCAAGTTCTATCGACCAATGATACAACTCTCACGCACGCTTGACGCTCGCTTACCTAGAACAAGTATGAAACTAGAAGTACTTTGTAGGTGTTTTTGGATAGGTTTGCAAGAAAGTAAAGAGCACGTAAATAAAACTAGGGCTGTTTAGATAAAGACACAACTAAAGTAAATATAGCGAGTGTGGAAAAGTGATGGTAGGTGTTGTGAAATTGTCCCTAAGCAATTGACTACTTTACTAGACCGATAGCAAGTATTATGTGGGAGAGGCCACTACTAGCATGTCATCCCTGACTTGGAATTCTATGCACTTATGATTGAACTATTAGCAAGCATCCGCAACTACTAACGCTCATTAAGGTAAAACCCAACCATAGCATTAAGATATATTGGTCCCCTTCAATCCTCAGATGCATCAATTTCTATGCTAGGTTGAAGCTTCACCACTCTTGCCCTCCAATACATAGTCCTATCAACATACAACTAACCCTATGGTGTGATCCACGCGGCGCCATATGATGGGCACCAAAGGACAGCAACATAACCACAAGCAAATTAAATCAATCATAGCAATTCATCAACCACCGATAGGACAACGAAAATCTACTCGACATCATAGGATGGCAACACATCATTGGATAATAATATGAAGCATAAAGCACCATGTTCAAGTAGAGGGTACAACGGGTTATGGAGAGTGGACCGCTGAATATAGAAGGGGGAAGGTGATGGAGATGTTGGTGAAGATGGCGGTGGTGTTGGTGAAGATCATGGTGATGATGATGGCTCCCACGCATGCTGCCAGGCGCCACCGGAAGCGAGGGGAGAGCCCCCTCCTTCTTCTTCTTCCTTGACCTTCTCCCTAGATGGGAGAAGGGTTTCCTCCGGTCCTTGGCTCCATGGCTTGGGAGGGCGAGAGCCCTCCGAGATTGGATATATCTCTCTCTGCTTCTCTGCTTCTGCTCGCCTCGCTTTCACTATTTCGCAGATATATGGAGATCCAGAATCTCGATTGGCCTGAAACCTTCGCCATGATTTTTTTCCAATATTAGCTTTCTTGCGGCAAAAGAAGAGCATCAACCGCCTTTATAGTGGGCTCACGAGGTTAGGGGCGCGCCCAGGGGCCAGCGCGCCCACCTCCCGACCACCCTGCACCGCCTCGCTGTGGATTTTTCTTCCGAATTCTCCATATTTTCCAAAAATAAGCTCCTCCATTTTTATCCCGCTTGGACTCCGTTGATATGGATATTCTGTGAAACATAAAACATGCAATGCATAGGAACTGCATTGGGCAATCGGATCAATATGTTAGTCCCAAAATAATATAAAAGTTGCCAAAAGTATATGAAAGTGAATAATATTGGCATGGAACAATCAAAATTATAGATACGACGGAGACGTATCAAGATCCCCAAGCTTAATTCATGCTCGTCCCTAGTAGGTAAATGATAAAAAGAATAATTTTTGATGTGGAATGCTACCTAGCATAATCTTGATCATATGTCTAATCATGGCATGAATATTAAGACACGAGTGATTCAAAGCAGTAGTCTATCCTTTGACATAAAAACAATAATACTTCAAGCATACCAACCAAGCAATTATGTCTTATTGAAATAACATAGCCAAAGAAAGCTCATCCCTACAAAATCATATAGTCTGGCTATGCTCCATCTTCACCACACAAAATATTTACATCATGCACAACCCCGATGACAAGCCAAGCAATTGTTTCATACTTTTGACGCTCTCAAACCTTTTCAACTTTCACGCAATACATGAGCGTGAGCCATGGACATAGCACTATAGGTGGAATAGAATATGATGGTGGGGGTTATGTGGAGAAGACAAAAAGGAGAAAGTCTCACATCAACTAGGCATAATCAACGGGCTATGGAGATGCCCATTAATAGATATCAATGTGAGGAGTAGGGATTGCCATGCAACGGATGCACTAAGAGCTATAAGTGTATGAAAGCTCAAAAAAGAAACTAAGTGGTGTGCATCCAACTTGCTTGCTCATGAAGACCTAGGGCATTTGAGGAAGCCCATCGTTGGAATATACAAGCCAAGTTCTATAATGAAAATTCCCACTAGTATATGAAAGTGACAACATAGGAGACAATCTATATGAAGAACATGGTGCTACTTTGAAGCACAACATATGAGACTCACTACATGAAGAACATGGTGCTACTTTGAAGCACAAGTGGGAAAAAGAGATAGTAACATTGCCCCTTTTTATTTATTTTTTTTTTATGGGCTTTTTGGCCCCATTTTTTATTTAGGCTTCTTTGGCCTCTTTTTTTTGAATGGGCAATGCTCTAATAATGATGATCATCACACTTTTATTTACTTACAACTCGATATTACAACTCGATACTAGAACAAAGATATGACTCTATATGAATGCCTCCGTGTGTACCGGATGTGCAATGATCTAGCGTAGCAATGACATCAAAAACGGACAAGCCATGAAAACATCATGCTAGCTATCTTACGATCATGCAAAGCAATATGACAATAAATGCTCAAGTCATGTATATGATGATGATGGAAGTTGCATGGCAATATATCTCGAATGGCTATGGAAATGCCATGATAGGTAGGTATGGTGGCTGTTTTGAGGAAGATATAATGAGGCTTATGTGTGATGAGCGATCGATCACGGGTTTAGATGCACCGCTAAGTTTGCACCAACTCTCGAGGTGAGAAAGGGCAATGCACGGCATCAAGAGGCTAGCAATGATGGAAGGGTGAGAGTGCGATAATCCATGGACTCAACATTAGTCATAAAGAACTCACATACTTATTGCAAAAATCTATTAGTCATCAAACAAAGTACTACGCGATGCTCCTAGGGGATAGATTGGTAGGAAAAGACCATCGCCGTCCCCGACCGCCACTCATAAGGAAGGCAATCAATAAACACCTCATGCTCCGACTTCATTACATAACGGTTCACCATACATGCATGCTACGGACTTGCAAACCTCAACACAAGTATTTCTCAATTTCACAATTACTCAACTAGCATGACTCTAATATCACCATCTTTATATCGCAAAACTATTGCAAGGAATCAAACATATCATATTCAGCGATCTACAAGTTTATGTAGGATTTTATGACTAACCATGTGAATGACCAGTTCCTCATCTCTCTAAATAGATATAAGTGAAGCAAGAGAGTTTAATTATTTCTACAAAGATATGCCCACGCTTAACAAATATAAGTGAAGCAAAAGAGCATTCTACAAATGGCGGTTGTCTATATAAAGAGAAACAGCAATCCAAACTTCAAATGATATAAGTGAAGCACATGAAGCATTCTATAAAGCCATACTCAAAAGATATAAGTGAAGTGCATAGAGCATTCTATAAATCAACCAAGGACCATCTCATACCAGCATGGTGCATAAAAGAAAAATAAAACCTAATTGCAAAAGACGCCCAAGACTTGCACATATCGCATGAACGAAACGAATCCGAAAACATACCGATATTTGTTGAAGAAAGAGGATGCTCTTCCAGCATCCCCAAGCTTAGACGCTTGAGTCTCCTTGAATATTTACTTGGGGTGCCTCGGCATCCCCAAGCTTGAGCTCTTGCCTCTCTCCTTCTTCTCACATCGAGACCTTCTCGATCATCGAACACTTCATCCACACAAAACTTCAACAGAAAACCTCGTAAGATCCGTTAGTATAATAAAGCAAATCACTACTCTAAGTATTGTTGCAAACCAATTCATATTTTGTTTTGGCAGTGTCTACTGTAGTATAACTTTTTATGTCTTAATCCACTGATATAAATTGATAGCTTCATCAAAACAAGCAAACTATGCATCAAAAAACAGAATCTGTCTAAAACAGAACAGTCTGTAGAAATCTTAACATCCACCATACTTCTGGTACTTGAAAAATTCTGCCAAAATTAGAAAAAATAAAAACGTTTTACAGCAATACAGTGCAAAAAGAATCAGAACCATTTGACGTTCCAGTAAAAAATTAAAATTCACGCACTACAGCCAAAGTTTCTGTCCTGCACCGCACAAACCAACAAGCATTGTAAACATCCTAAAGGCAAACCTTGGCACATTATTTTTATAATACAATGGAATTGTACAAGGATAATTATTTTATTGAAAAGTTTCTGTAATCAAGATTCACAAAGTTCCGTGAGCATGAACAAAGTTCAAGGAGCTCCCACTTCAACAATGCTTGTCTTTCTCACTTTCACTTTTCTTTTGAAAAGTTTTGGGTCCCTCTTTTTTTTGTTGTTTCTAAACTATATGAAAGCACTCAACAGAAATAAATGACTCTAAAACTTCCGGTTGTCTCCCCTGGCAGCGCTTTCTTTAAAGCCATTAAGCTAGGCATATAGTGCTCAAGTAGTGAATCCACCCGATCCCAAGGTATATCAAAGCCAATTTTAATTAGCAATGATTTGTAATTTAGTAGTGAGCACAAAGTAACATATATCATGCAATGACGAAGTCTAACTCTCTTCCTATGCATCGGCATGTCATAAAAGAACAATTCATGCACACATAGTAAAGGCCAACGCATAGTATAAACAGTTTCTTGCAATTTTATTGTGTTGGAAACATATAGAGGTGGAAATATAGTTCCTCTCTCATAATAATTGCAAGTAGGAGCAGCAAGCACATGCATATTATATCTATCAAAATCATCATGTGCAACAGTAAAATGCAACCCATCAATATAATCCTTAATAAGTGCAAACTTCTCCGATATAGTGTAATCGGAGAATTCAAAAGATAATAGGACTATCATGCATGGGTGAAATAGCAACAATTTCATGTTTAACATAAGGAACTATAGCAAGTTCATCTCCATAAGCATAATTCATATTGGCATCTTGGCCACAAGCATAGCAAGCATCATCAAAAGGGATATTTCAAGAGAATTAATGGGATCATAATAATCATCATAGCAATCATCCTTCGTAAGCACGAAGGGAATTAAACAATGTATGAGTTGAAGAGTTACCCTCATTAGAAGGTGGGCACGGTAGATCAATCCGCTTTTCCTCCTTTTGTTCTTCGCTTCCTCATCATCTTTTTCATCCAATGAGCTCACAGTTTCATCAATTTCTTCTTCCATAGATTCCTGCAAAATATTAGTCTCTTCTTGGACAGCGGAGACTTTCTTAATAAGTGCATTAATATAGGCATTGTATTCATAATTTCATAGCAATATTTGAGGATAGCTAAATTTTCAGATCTATAAACAACATCATCAAAATCTTCAAACTCTTTAAACATAGATTCAATTTCATAAGCACCCATAAAAGCAACAAATTCTTCTATTTGTTCCACATCATAGTAATCATATATACCTCTAGCATAAGAAGCTAAGGTTTCATTATCATTAAATTTGCATGAAAAGGGAGGTGTGGAGCATTCATCCTAGAGCAACAAGTATAATCATATTCCAAGCATAGTTGTTCAGCATACCACTTCAATATATAAATTTGATCCCATAATAGTTTCCTTTTGTGTCAAGCAATAATCCCTAAAGTATTCACGTTGATCCAACGTTACTCCCATTACCAAAGTTGAATGAGGTTTTCAGGATTATCAAAGTATACATAATATCTTTCACATAACCAGCATCGAGGGTTTTAGGAGGTTCCCCATCTCCATGAGTAGCAAGTACACCTAATTTTTTGGTATTTCGTGTTCCATATCCATAACTAAAGATAGAGAACAACTAAGAACAGCAAATAAAAATTACTTAGTGATAAAGCAAACAAGCACACACGAGAATATTCACCCCACGCTATTGCTCCTCAAGAACGGCGCCGTAAAAAGGTCTTGATAACCCACAAGTATAGGGGATCAATTGTAGCCTCTTTGATAAGTAAGAGTGTCGAACCCAACGAGGAGCTAAAGGTAGAACAAATATTCCTCAAGTTCTATCGACCACCGATACAACTCTACGCACGCTTGACGCTCGCTTACCTAGAACAAGTATGAAACTAGAAGTACTTTGTAGGTGTTTTGGATAGGTTTGCAAGAAAGTAAAGAGCACGTAAATAAAAGTAGGGGCTGTTTAGATAAAGACACAACTAAAGTAAATATAGCGAGTGTGGAAAGTGATGGTAGGTGTGGTGAATTGTCCCTAGGCAATTGACTACTTTACTAGACCGATACCAAGTATTATGTGGGAGAGGCCACTACTAGCATGTTATCCCTTACTTGGAATTCTATGCACTTATGATTGGAACTATTAGCAAGCATCCGCAACTACTAATGTTCATTAAGGTAAAACCCAACCATAGCATTAAGATATATTGGTCCCCTTCAATCCCATATGCATCAATTTCTATACTAGGTTGAAGCTTCACACTCTTGCCACCAATACATAGTCCTATCAACATACAACTAACCCTACAGGTGTGATCCACGCTATGCACTCATATGATGGGCACCAAAGGACAGCAACATAACCACAAGCAAATTAAATCAATCATAGCAATTCATCAACCACCGATAGGACAACGAAAATCTACTCAGACATCATAGGATGGCAACACATCATTGGATAATAATATGAAGCATAAAGCACCATGTTCAAGTAGAGGGTACAACGGGTTGTGGAGAGTGGACCGCTGAATAGAGAAGGGAAGGTGATGGAGATGTTGGTGAAGATGGCGGAGGTGTTGGTGTAGATCGCGGTGATGATGATGGCCCCGGCGGTGCCCGCGCCACGAAGCGAGGGGAGAGAGCCCTCCTTCTTCTTTCTTCCTTGACCTTCTCCCTAGATGGGAGAAGGTTTTCCTCTACTCCTTGGCTCCTATGGCTTGGGAGGGCGAGAGCCCTCCAAGATTGGATATATCTCTCTGTTTCTCAGATTCTGCTCGCCTGCTTCACCGCTTCGTATATATGGAGATCCATAACTGATTGGCCTGAAACCTTCGCCGTGATTTTTTCCAAATATTAGCTTTCTTATGCAAAAGAAGAGCATCAACCGCTTACGGTGGGCTCACGAGGTAGGGGCGCCCAGGGGCAGCGCGCCAAGACCACCTCTACCTTCGACCACCTTCTTCCAAATTTTCCATATTTTCCAAAAATAAGCTCCATCCATTTTATCCCGCTTGGACTCCGCTTGATATGGATATTCTGCAAAACATAAAACATGCAATGACAGAACCGCATCGGCAATCGGATCAATATGTTAGTCCCAAAATAATATAAAAGTTGCCAAAAGTATATGAAAGTTGAATAATATTGGCATGGAACAATCAAAATTATAGATACGACGGAGACGATATGCATGATTAGTGCACGATTGAATGGGGCGCTACACCCACCTCTCAAGCGTGGCGCCTCGTGGACAACCCAGAGACTCCCCGACGTGAGACCTACACCCAAAAATCCTATAAATACTAAAACCTCCAAAAAATAACGGATCGGAGTTCTGCGCCGCAAGCCTCAGAGACACCAAAACCAATTTAGGCCCTGTTCTGGCATGCGGCGGAGGGGGGATCCTCACCTGTGGCCATCTTCATCATCCCGGCTCCCAAGACGAGGAGGAGTAGTTCACCGGGGCTGAGGGTATGTATCAAGAGCGTGTTTGATCTCTCTCCTCGTTCTTGATTTGGCACGATCTTTGATGTATCGCGAGCTTTGCTATTCTAGTTGGATCTTATGATGTTTCTCCCTCTACTCTCTTGTAATGGATTGTGTTTTCCTTTGAAGTTATCTTATCGGATTGAGTCCTTATGATTTGAGAAAACTTGATGTATGTCTTGCATGTGCTTATCTCGTGGTAACAATGGGATATTCACGTGATCCACTTGATGTATGTTTTGGTGATCAACTTGCGGGTTCCGAACATTGTGAACTTATGCATAGGGGTTGGCTACACGTTGCCTTTGACTCTTCGGTAGAAACTTTGGGGCACTGCTCGGTGTCAAAACCGGCGGATCTCGGTAGGGGTTCCTTAACTATGCGCCTAGGCGGATGGTATCCAGAGACAAGGGACACGATGTTTTTACCCAGGTTCGGCCCTCTCGATGGAGGTAAACCTCTACTGCGTGTTTGATTAATATTGATGATATGGGTAGTACAAGAGTAGATCTACCATGAGATCGTAGAGGCTAAAACCGTAGAAGCTAGCCTATGGTATGATTGTTGTTCGTCCTATGGACTAAAACCCTCCGGTTTATATAGGCTACCAAGAGGGTTAGGGGTTACACAGTAGTCGGGTTACAATGGTAGGAGATCTACATATCCAGACGCCAAGCTTGCCTTCCACGCCAAGGAAAGTCCCATCCGGACACGGGATGAAGTCTTCAATCTTGTATCTTCATAGTCCAGGAGTTCGCCAAAGGTCATAGTCCGCCCATCCGGACATTCCCCTAATCCAGACTCCTCAAAGATCCTCGAACCAGGCTTTAATGACGACTTAGTCCGGCGCATATTGTCTTCGGCATTGCAAGGCGGGTTCCTCCTCCAATTATTCATAGAAGATTTTGAAACACAAGGATAGTGTCCGCCTCTATAAAATAAGTTCCACATACCACCGTAGAGAATAATATTTACACAAGTTCAATCTGCTAACGTATTCCGCAGGTGTGATATCACACCACGGCCAAGCCTTTATTCGAATCGCGTTTTACTGTCCAAACTGAGCGCCTTAGCAGGCGGTTTCCCGGGCACGCCTTGTCCAAGCAGTAGATCGTGTCCCTTATCCCGAGATTCTCATCAATACAGGCGTGGCAACCCAACCTGCGCCATTGATTACGTACGCTTGGGAGATAAGCGAGTTTTATCAAGGTCAGGTGGGACGATAGCTTTGTCCCACCATATAAGGGGATAAAGATCCACTTTTCACACATGCCTTCTTCCTCCTTTGCTCATCCATTTCCGTGTGCTTGAGCTCTAGCGCCTAAGTCCGCACATCCTACCTCAACCTTCTCCAACTATGTCCGGAGCGGGAGGCAAGTGGATGGCCTCCTCCGTCATGGAGAGGCACATCAAAAGCTGTGGAAGGCCGGATACTTGTCCGACGCACATCGCAGTATCGGGTTCTTTGGCTAGCAAGGCAGCTCATCCCCACCCCAGCCCCCATGAGAGGGTGGTGTTCTCCCCACTTCCTCCACGGACTAGGTTTTCCACTTCACCCATTTGTCCGGGGATCATGTTCTACTACGGCCTAGATTTCCACGATCGGGCCCTAATTTCATCCTCAACATCTCCTGGCGTTATCGTCAAAGTGCGAGGCCTTCTCTCTCGGCTCCAGCCCCACTTCGCTTATGGCTCAAGACCTTCAATGTCAAGTCGAAGGTAGGGCGGCGGCGCCAAGAAAGAGTGCTGAGGTGCCATGGTGGGCAAGATGGCCAACGCCCTATGGCTCGAGGGTCCTTTGTGGAGACCATAAAGGGTGGCAATCGGGTGGTTCTACATCACCGAGCCGTGACCTAAAATGGGCAGCGGTCACCGAATTCGATCCGCTTCCCTACACGGCTCACCTCATGGAAAGAGATGGACCTGACGGGGTAATTTGGAAGAGCTGACCGACTTCAAACTCGTGTCCAAACCTGGTGGACAAGAAGCTCAAGCTCACAATGTAGTCCAAAGTTATGCTCATCCACGGATACTCCCATGCCAACGACGGCCTTCAACTTGTGGGAGTTTGATCCAAGACAACACCGGTTCTTGAGCAGTGCTCTTCGACACTACGCATTTAAGATGCCTGGAAGGTACTGTTCAAGGGGGTTTCGTATCCGCCACCAAGATCGGATTCAGCTCGCAGCATTAAGCCAGCGAGGTAAGCTATTTTACCCTTTACGGACTCTTGTTTTTCATAGTTTGACTATATGCGGATCTAAAACTCCTCACCTTTGACAGCTCGCGTAAGACGTCCTGACGATCGACTTTCCAACTCCCTTACTAGAAGATCCAGCGGACGCCCGATTAACTGGGTGCGCCCGCACCTCACGGGTGCCGAGAAGAAGGCAAGAAGAAGGCCACGGCACTCGAAGGAGTTCCCGGCGCCAGTGTTGTCGGACTCATCATCCGATGACTCGAGGCGGACTCTCCCGCGAAGACGCAGGAGGAGGAAAGAGGCCCCTCCCCCAGCGGGGGGAGAGAAGAAAAGGAAGGCCGCCCCAACTGGGGAGGCCAGAGGGTCCAAGAAGGGAAGGACCTTCCTTCGGACTACGCCAACGCCAACGACGGGCGAAGAGGGTGGCTACCGAGGCCAAGCCCTCGCGAAATCGTAAGTGTCCGGACACCGTAATAACTCATGGCGCTTTCATT
>JAHIAM010017235.1:0-14735 GCA_021605205.1 Aegilops longissima | reverse complement strand
ACCCAATAGTTACCTTTGGGTATTCTATGAAGACGCACTTTTCCGATTTGGGTTCGAGCTTATCAGGTTGAAACCTTTTCATATAAGCATCGCAACTCCAAGCTTTAAGAAACGATACTTAGGTTTCTTCGCTAAACCATAGTTCATCGGTGTCATCTCAACAGATTTAGATGGTGCCCTATTAAACGTGAATGCAATTGTCTCTAATGCATAAGCCCAAAACGATAGTGGTAAAATCGGTAAGATACATCATAGATCGCACCATATCTAGTAAAGTACGACACGACGTTTGGACACACCATTACATTGTGGTGTTCCGGTGGGCGGAATTGTGAAACTATTTCACATTGTTTCAAATGAAGACCAAACTCAGAACTCAAATATTCGCCTCCACGATCAGATCATAGAAACTTTATTTTCTTGTTACGATGATTTTTCCACTTCACCTGAAATTCTTTGAACCTTTCAACTATTTCAGACTTATGTTTCATCAAGTAGATATACCCATATCTGCTCAAATCATCTTGTGAAGGTCAGAAAATAACGATACTTGCCACGAGCATCAACACTCATTGGATCGCATACATCGGTATGTATTATTTCCAATAAGTCAAGAGTTTGTTCCATTGTTCGGAGAACGGAGTTTTAGTCATCTTGCCCAAGCGGCACGGTTCGCAAGCATCAAATGATTCATAACCAAGTGATTCCAAAATCCATCTTTATGGAGTTTCTTCATCGCTTTACAATCGATATGACCCAAACGGCGATTACCACAAATAAATTGCACTATCATTATTAACTTTGCATCTTTTGGCATCAATATTATGAATATGTATCACTACGATCGAGATCCAACAAACTATTTTCATTGGGTGTATAACCATGAAGGTCTTATTCATTTAAATGTAATAACGATTATTCTTTAACTTCGATGAATAACAGACGCAATAAACATGATCAAATCATATTCATGCTCAACGCAAAGCGCTAAATAACATTTATTTAGGTTTAACACCAATCTCGAAAATATAGGAGAGTGTGATGATGATCATATCAATCTTGGAACTATTTCCAACACTCATCGTCACTTCCCCTCAACTAGTCTCTCGCTTATTATGTAACTCCTGTTTGAAGTTACTAATCTTAGCAACGAACAAGTATCAAATACTCAGGGCTACTATAAACACTAGTAAGGTACACATCAATAATCCGTATATCAAATATACCCTTGTTCACTTTGCCATCCTTCTTATCCACCAAATATTCAGGGCATTTCCGCTTCTAGTGACCATTTCCTTTGCGATTATAAGCACTCGGTTTCAGGCTTTGGTTTAGCTTTGGGCTTCTTTCATGGAAGTGACAACTTGCTTGTCATTCTACTTGAAGTTCCCTTTCTTTCCTTTCCCTTTTCTTGAAACTAGTGATCTTGTCAACTATCAACACTTGATGCTCTTTCTTGATTTCTACCTTCGCCGATTTCAACATCACGAAGAGCTCGGGAATCATTTCCGTCATCCTTGCATACTATAGTTCATCACGAAGTTCTAGTAACTTAGTGATGGTGACTAGAGAATTCTGTCAATCACTATATTATCCGGAAGATTAACTCCACTTGATTCAAGCGATTGAAGTACCTGCATAATCTGAGCACATGCTCACTAGTTGAGCGATTCTCCTCCATCTTTTAGCTATAGAACATGTTGGAGACTTCATATCTCTCAACTCGGTATTTGCTTGAAATATTAACTTCAATTCTGGAACATCTCATATGACCCATGACGCTCAAAACGCCTTTGAAGTCCCGATTCTAAGCCGTAAGCATGGTGCACAAAACTATCAAGTAGTCATCATATTGAGCTAGCCAAACGCTCATAACGTGCATACGCTCCTGCAATAGGTCTGTCACCTAGCGGTGCATCAAGGACATAATTCTTCAGGCAGCAATGAGGATAAACCTCAGATCACGGATCCAATCCGCATCATTGCTACTAACATTTTTCAATACAATTTTCTAGGAACACATAAAACATAGGAAGCAAAAACATAGGGAAGTAACAACGAGCTATTGACCTACAACATAATTTGCAAAATACTACCTGGACTAAGTTCATGATAAATTAAAGTTCAATTAATCATATTACTTAAGAACTCCCACTTAGATAGACATCCCTCTAATCTTCTAAGTGATTCGTGATCCATATCAACTACACCATGTCCGATCGTCACGTGAGATGGAGTAGTTTCAACGGTGAACATCAATATGTTGATCATATCTACTATATGATTCACGCCGACCTTCGGTCTCCGTGTTCCGAGGCCATATCTGCATATGCTAGGCTCGTCAAGTTTAACCTGAGTATTCTACGCAGCAAACTGGCTTGCACCCGCTAGATGGACGTGAAGCTTATCACACCCGATCATCACGCGGTGTCCGGGCATGACGAACTTTGGCAACGGTGCATACCGTGGAGAACACGTCTTGATAATTTTTTTGAGAGATCATCTTAAAATGCTACCGCCAATCAAAGCAAGATAAGATGCATAAAGGATAAACATCACATGCAATCAATATAAGTGATATGATATGGCCATCATCATCTTGTGCTTGTGATCTCCATCTCCAAGCACCGTCGTGATCACCATCGCCACCGCGCGACACCTTGATCTCCATCGTAGCATCGTTGTCGTCTCGCCAACTATTGCTTTACGACTATCGCTACCGCTTAGTGATAAAGTAAAGCAATTACATGGTGTTTGCATTTCATACAATAAAGCGACAACCATATGGCTCTGCCGATTGCCGATAACTCGTTACAAAACATGATCATCTCATACAATAAAATATAGCATCACGTCTTGACCATATCACATCACAACATGCCCTGCAAAAACAAGTTAGACATCCTCTACTTTGTTGTTGCAAGTTTTACGGGCTGCTACGGGCTGAGCAAGAACCGTTCTTACCTACGCATCAAAACCACAACGATAGTTTGTCAAGTTGGTGCTGTTTTAACCTTCGCAAGGGCCGGCGAGCCACACTCGGTTCAACTAAAGTGAGAGAGAGACACCGCCACCACCTTTAAGCAACGAGTGCTCGCAGCGGTGAAACCAGTCTCGCTGAAGCGTCTGGCTGTAATGTCGGTCCGCGCCGCTTCATCTCACAATACCGCCAACCAAAGTATGACATTACGGTAAGCGGTATGACTTGTATCGCCCACAACTCACTTGTGTTCTACTCGTGCATATAACATCAACGCATAAAACCAGGCTCGGATGCCATGTTGGGGAACGTAGTAATTTCAAAAAATTCCTACGCACACGCAAGATCATGGTGATGGCATAGCAACGAGAGGGGAGAGTATTGTCCACGCACCCTCGTGAGACCGCCGAAGCGAAGCGCTATGACAACGTTGATGTAGTCGTGCGCCTTCACGATCCGACCGATCCAAGCACCGAACGCGGGCACCTCCGAGTTCAGACACGTTCAGCTCGATGACGATCCCTGACCGATCCAAAGAAAGTGTCGAGGATGAGTTCCACAAGACGACGGCGTGGTGACGATGATGATGCTCTATCGCGCAGGGCTTCGCCTAAACTCCGCGACGATATGACCGAGGTGGAATATGGTGGAGGGGGCACCAGACACGCTAAGAGATCCAAGGATCAATTGTTGTACCTTTGGTGCTAGCCCTGCCCCTCTATTTATATGTTGAGCCCTGGTCGAAACTTGGAGCAAAGCCTCCTCAAAGTCGGTTTTTGCTCAAAGGCAAGAGTCCCACTGACCTCAGACCAAACGCCACAATCTTGGCGTCGCCCAGACGCTTATGGGCTCGGCGTTCGCCTGTACACGCCAGTCCCCGGGCTTGGTCTCGGCCTCCGCAGAAACTCCTTTTGACCGACTCTAAAGCCTCATGGGCTTGACCCCTGGCCAAACATATCATCCAATATATGAATCTTTACGCCTCGACCATTTCGAGACTCTCGTCATGTCCCCGATCTCATCCGGACTCAACCTTCGTACATCAAAACATGTAAACTCACAATATAATTGTCATCGAAACCTTTATAAAGGACTCCACGGGTTCGAGAACTATGTAGACATGACCCAGAACTATTCTTGGTCAATAACCAATAGCGGAACTTGATGCCCATATTGGTCTTTTACATATTCTACGTAAGATCTTTATCGGTCAAACCGCATAAATTCCATATACGTTGTTCCCTTTGTCATCAGATATTTTCTGCCCGAGATTCGATTGCCGGTATCCAATACCTAGTTCAATCTCGCTATCGGTGAAGTCTCTTTACTCGCTCAGTATTACATCTCATCTCGAACTAACTTATTAGTTGCAATGCTTGCAAGGCTTATATGATGTGTATTACCGAGAAGGCCCAGATACCTCTCCGACAATCGGAGTGACAAAACCTAATCTCAAATACGCCAACCCAACATGTACCTTTGGAGACACCAGTAGTACCTCTTTATAATCACCGCCATTGCCAGACGCTTGGTAGTACCTAAAGTGTTCCTCCCAGAACGGGAGTTGCATAATCTGTTAGTTATCGGAACATGTATAAGTCATGAAGAAAGCAATAGCAATATACTAAACGATCAAGTGCTAGGCTAACGGAATGGGTCATGTCAACCACATCATTCTCTTAATGATGTGATCCCATTAATCAAATAACAACACATGTCTATGGTTAGGAAACATAACCATCTTTGATTAATGAGCTAGTCAAGTAGAGGCATACTAGTGACTATATGTTTGTCTATGTATTCACACATGTATCATGTTTCCGGTTAATACAATTCTAGCATGAATAATAAACATTTATCATGAAATAAGGAAATAAATAATAACTTTATTATTGCCTCTAGGGCATATTTCCTTCAGTCCCCCACTTGCACTAGAGTCAATAATCTAGTTCACATCATCATGTGATTCAACACTAATATTCACATCTCGTATGTGATTAACACCCATAGTTCACATCAATATGTGACCAACACCCAAAGGGTTTACTAGAGTCAATAATCTAGTTCACATCGCCATGTGATTAACACCCAAAGAGTACTAAGGTATGATCATGTTTTGCTCGTGAGAGAAGCTTAGTCAACGGGTCCACATTCGTAGCCGTATGTATTTTGCAAATATTCTATGTCTACAATGCTCGCATCGAGCTACTCTAGCTAATTGCTTCTAATTTCAATATGTATCCAGATTGAGACTTAGAGTCATCTCGATCAAGTAAAAAGCTTGCATCGATGTAACTCTTTACGACGGGCTCTTTTATCACCTCCATAATCGAGAAATATTTCCTTAGTCCTCACTAAGGATGTTCTTGACCAATGTCCAAAGGATCTACTTCAGATCACTATTGTACCCCCTGCCAAATTCAGAGCAAGGTATACAATAGGTCCTGCATACATAGCATAGCATACTTTATAGAACCTATGATCGAGGCATAGGGAATGACTTTCATTCTCTTTTCTATTTTCTGCCGTGGTCGGGATTTGAGTCTTACTCAATTTCACACCTTGTAATAAAGGCAAGAAATTCTCTCTTTGACTGCTCCATTTTGAACTACTTCAAAATCTTGTCAAGGTATGTACTTATTGAAAAACTTATCGCCGCCTTGATCTATCTCAATAGATCTTGATGCTCAATATGTAAGTAGCTTTACTAAGGTCCTTCTTTGAAAAACTCCTTTCAAATACTCCTTTATGCTTTGCAGTATAATTCTACATTATTTCCGATCAACAATATGTCATTCACATATACTTATCCAAAATGTTGTAGTGCTCCCACTCACTTTCTTGTAAGTACAAAGCCTCTCAAAAGTTCAGATAAAACCATATGCTTTGATCAAATCATCACATATATTCCAACTCGAGATGCTTGTACCAGTCCATAGATGGATCGCTGAGCTTGCACATTTTGTTAGCATCTTTAGGATTGATAAACCTTCTGTTGCATCATATGCAACTCTTATTTAATAAATCCATTAAGGAATGCAGTTTTGACATCCATTTGCCAGATTTCATAAATGTGGCAATTGCTAACATGATTCTGACAGATTTTAGCATCGCTACGAGTGAGAAAATCTCATCAGATTCAACACCTTGAACTTGTCGAAAACCTTTTGCAACAAGTCAAGCTTTGTAGATAGTAACACTACTATCGCTGTCCGCCTTCCTCTTGAAGATCCATTTATTTAACATGGCTTGTCGATCATCGAGCAAGTCAATCAAAGTCCATACTTTGTTCTCATACATGGATCCTATCTCAGATTTCATGGCCTCAAGCCATTTCGCTGGAATCTGGGCTCATCATCGCTCTCATAGTCCGTAGGTTCATCATGGTCTAGTAACATGACTTCCAAAACATGATTACCATATCACTGTGCGGTCTTACTCGAAGACCCACGAGGTTTGGTAGCAACTTGATCTCAAGTTTCATGATCATCATCATTAACTTCCTCACTAATTGGTGTAGGAATCACCGAACTGATTTCTGTGATGAACTACTTCCAATAAGGGAGAAGGTACAATTACCTCATCAAGTTCTACTTTCCTCCCACTCACTTCTTTCGAGAGAAACTTCTCTCTAGAAAGGATCCATCTTAGCAACGAATAACTTGCCTTCGGATCTGTGATAGAAGGTGTACCCAATAGTTACCTTTGGGTATTCTATGAAGACGATTTTTCCGATTTGGGTTCGAGCTTATCGTGTTGAAACCTTTCATATAAGCATCGCAACTCCAAGCTTTAAGAAACGACATGCTTAGGGTTTATCGCTAAACCATAGTTCATACGGTGTCATCTCAACAGATTTAGATGGTGCCCTATTAAACGTGAATGCAGTCATGCCTCTAATGCATAAGCCCAAAACGATAGTGGTAAAATCGGTAAGATACATCATAGATCGCATCTATATCTAGTAAAGTACGATTACGACGCTTGGACACACCATTACATCTGTGGTGTTCTGTATATGAATTGTGAAACTATTTCACATTGTTTCAAATGAAGACCAAACTCAGAATCTCAAATATTCGCTTCTCCATCAGATCATAGAAACTTTATTTTCTTGTTACGATGATTTTCCACTTCACTCTGAAATTCTTTGAACCTTTCAACTATTTCAGACTTATGTTTCATCAAGTAGATATACCCATATCCGCTCAAATCATCTTGTGAAGGTCGAATAATAACGATACTTGCCATTTAGCATCAACACTCATTGGATCGCATACATCGGTATGTATTATTTCCAATAAGTCAGTAGTTTGTTCCATTGTTCCGAGAACGGAGTTTTAGTCATCTTGCCCAAACGGCACGGTTCGCAAGCATCAAATGATTCATAACCAAGTGATTCCAAATCCATCTTTATGGAGTTTCTTCATACTTATAATCGATATGACCCAAACGGCAAGCTACAAATAAATTGCACTATCATTATTAACTTTGCATCTTTTGGCATCAATATTATGAATATGTGTATCACTACGATCGAGATCCAACAAACTATTTTCATTGGGTGTATAACCATCGGAAGGTCTTATTCATTTAACATGTATAACGATTATTCTTTAACTTCGATGAATAATCGTGATCGCAATAAACATGATCAAATCATATTCATGCTCAACGCAAACGCTAAATAACATTTATTTAGGTTTAACACTAATCTCGAAAATACAGAGAGTGTGATGATGATCATATCAATCTTGGAACTATTTCCAACACTCATCGCCACTTCCCTCAACTAGTCTCTCGCTTATTATGTAACTCCTGCTTCGAAGTTACTAATCTTAGCAACCAACAAGTATCAAATACTGTGGGCTACTATAAACACTAGTAAGGTACACATCAATAATCCGTATATCAAATATACCCTTGTTCACTTTGCCATCCTTCTTATCCACCAAATATTCAGTGGCATTTCCGCTTCTAGTGACCATTTCCTTGCAGTGTAAGCACTCAGTTTCAGGTTTTGGTTTAGCTTTTGGCTTCTTCGTGGAAGTGACAACTTGCTTGTCATTCTACTTGAAGTTCCCTTCTTTCCCTTTGCCCTTTCTTGAAACTAGTGATCTTGTCAACTATCAACACTTGATGCTCTTTTCTGATTTCTACCTTCGCCGATTTCAACATCAAAGAGTTCGGGAATCATTTTCGCCATCCCTTGCATACTATAGTTCATCACGAAGTTCTAGTAACTTAGTGATGGTGACTAGAGAATTCTGTCAATCACTATATTATCTCGAAGATTAACTCCCACTTGATTCAAGCGATTGAAGTACCTGCATAATCTGGAGCACATGCTCACTAGTTGAGCGATTCTCTCCATCTTTTAGCTATAGAACATGTTGGAGACTTCATATCTCTCAACTCGGTATTTGCTTGAAATATTAACTTCAATTCCTGGAACATCTCATATGACCCATGACGCTCAAAACGCCTTTGAAGTCCCGATTCTAAGCCGAAAGCATGGTGCACAAAACTATCAAGTAGTCATCATATTGAGCTAGCCAAACGCTCATAACGCCTCGTGATTCTTCCTCGCAATAGGTTCGTTACCCATGCATCAAGGACATAATTTTCCGGCAAGAATGAGGATAAACCTCAGATCACGGATCCAATCCGCATCATTGCTACTAACATTTTTCAATACAATTTTCTAGGAACACATAAAACATAGGGAAGCAAAAACATAGGGAAGTAACAAACGAAGCTATCGACCTACAACATAATTTGCAAAATACTACCTGGACTAAGTTCATGATAAATTAAAGTTCAATTAATCATATTACTTAAGAACTCCCACTTAGATAGACATCCTCTAATCTTCTAAGTGATTACGTGATCCATATCAACTACACCATGTCCGATCGTCGTGGAGATGGAGTAGTTTCAACGGTGAACATCAATATGTTGATCATATCTACTATATGATTCACGCCGACCTTCTGGTCTCCGTGTTCCGAGGCCATATCCGCATATGCTAGGCTCATCAAGTTTAACCCGTATATTCTACGCAGTGCAAACTGGCTTGCACCCGCATAGATGGATCGAGAGCTTATCACAATCGATCATCACGCGGTGTCCGGCATGACTTAACTTTGGCAACGGTGCATACTCAGGGAGAACACGCTCTTGATAATTTTTTTGAGAGATCATCTTAAAATGCTACCGCCAATCAAAGCAAGATAAGATGCATAAAGGATAAACATCACATGCAATCAATATAAGTGATATGATATGGCCATCATCATCTTGTGCTTGTGATTCCATCTCAAGCACCGCCGTGATCACCATCGCCACCGCGCGACACCTTGATCTCCATCGTAGCATCGTTGTCGCCTCGCCAACTATTGCTTTACGCATATCGCTACCGCTTAGTGATAAAGTAAAGCAATTACATGGTGTTTGCATTTCATACAATAAAGCGACAACCATATGGCTCTCGCCATTACCGATAACTCGTTACAAAACATGATCATCTCATACAATAAAATATAGCATCACGCCTTGACCATATCACATCACAACATGCCCTGCAAAACAAGTTAGACATCCTCTACTTTGTTGTTGCAAGTTTTACGTGGCTGCTACGGGTGAGCAAGAACCGTTTCTACCTACGCATCAAAACCACAACGATAGTTTGTCAAGTTGGTGCTGTTTTAACCTTCGCAGCGACCGGGCGAGCTACACTGGTTCAACTAAAGTGAGAGACATGACACCAGCCAATCACCTTTAAGCAACGAAAGTGCTCGCAGCGGTGAAACCAGTCTCGCCGTAGCTGCACGCTGTATGTCGGTCCGTCCGCTTCATCTCACAATAATACCAACCAACCAAAGACATGCTGGTAAGCAAGATGACTTGTATCGCCCACAACTCACTTGTGTTCTACTCGCGCATATAACATCAACGATAAAACCAGGCTCGATGCCACTGCTAGGGAACGAGTAATTTCAAAAAAATCCTACGCATTAACGCAAGAAGATCATGGTGATGGCATAGCAACGAGAGGGGAGAGTATTGTCCACGCACTCAGAGACCGTAAGCGGAAGCGCTATGACAACGCGTTGATGTAGTCGTGACGCCTTCACGATCCGACCGATCCAAGCACCGAACGCAGGCACCTCCGAAGTTCAGCACACGCTCAACTCGATGACGATCCCTGACCCGATCCAGAAAGTGTCGGATGAGTCTCCACAAGACGACGGGCGCAGGACGATGATGATGCTCTATCATGAGGGCTTCACTTAAACTCCGCGACGATATGACCGAGGTGGAATATGGTGAGGGGGGCACCGTGACACGGCTAAGAGATCCAAGGGATCAATTGTTGTACCTTTGGTGCTAGCCCCTGCCTCTATTTATATGTTGAGCCCCTGGTCGAAATCTGGGAGCAAAAAAGCTCCTCAAAGTCGGTTTTTGCCCTAAAGGCAAGAGTCCCACTCTGACTCTGTGACCAAACGCCACAATCCTGGTGTTCGCCCAGACGCCATGGGCTCTCTACTGTCTGCTCCAGGCCGACGCCAGGGTCTCCGGGCTTTGGCCCCCGGCCTGCAGAAACTCCTTTGTAATCGACCTAAAGCCTCATGGGCTTGACCCTTGGCCTAAACATATCATCCAATATATGAATCTTTACGCCTCGACCATTTCGAGATTCTCTCCATGTCCCCGATCTCATCCGGACTCAACTCCTTCCGTACATCAAAACATGTAAACTCATAATATAATTGTCATCTAAAACTTAGTGCAAGGATTCTACGGGTTCGAGAACTATGTAGACATGACCGAGAACTATTCTTGGTCAATAACCAATAGCGGAACCTGGATGCCCATATTGGTTCCTACATATTCTACTTAAGATCTTTATCGGTCAAACCGCATAACTACATACGTTGTTCCCTTTGTCATTTGTATGTTATTTCGTTCGAGATTTGATCACGCAGTATCCAATACCTAGTTCAATCTCAAGTCGCGCAAGTCTCTTTACTCGTTCTTTAATACATCATCTCGCAACTAACTTATTAGTTGCAATGCTTGCAAGGCTTATATGATGTGTATTACCGAGAAGGCTCAGAGATACCTCTCCACAATCGGAGTGACAAAACCTAATCTCGAAATACGCCAACCCAACATGTACCTTGGAGACACTCAGTAGTACCCTTTATAATCACCCAGCTTATGCCAGGACGCTTGTAGTACCTAAAGTGTTCCTCCCAAACGGAGTTGCATAACTTCATAGTTACCGAACATGTATAAGTCATGAAGAAAGCAATAGCAATATACTAAACGCATCAAGTGCTAGGCTAACGGAATGTAATATGTCAATCACATCATTCTTAATGATGTGATCCCATTAATCAAATAACAACACATGTCTATGGTTAGGAAACATAACCATCTTTGATTAATGAGCTAGTCAAGTAGAGGCATACTAGTGACTATATGTTTGTTCATGTATTCACACATGTATCATGTTTCCGTTAATACAATTCTAGCATGAATAATAAACATTTATCATGAAATAAGGAAATAAATAATAACTTTATTATTGCCTCTAGGGCATATTTCCTTCGCTCTCCCACTTGCACTAGAGTCAATAATCTAGTTCACATCATCATGTGATTCAACACTAATATTCACATCTGTATGTGATTAACACCCATAGTTCACATCATTATGTGACCAACACCCAAAGGGTTTACTAGAGTCAATAATCTAGTTCACATCGCTATGTGATTAACACCCAAAGAGTACTAAGGTATGATCATGTTTTGCTCGTGAGAGAAGCTTTAGTCAACTGGTCTGCTACATTCAGAGTCGTATATATTTTGCAAATATTCTATGTCTACAATGCTCCGACGGAGCTACTCTAGCTAATTGCTCTCTAATTTCAATATGTATCCAGATTGAGACTTAGAGTCATCTCGGATCAGTGTAAAAGCTTGCATCGATGTAACCTTACGATTTATCGCCTTATCACCTCCATAATCGAGAAATATTTCCTTAGTCCTCACTAAGGATGTTCTTGACCAATGTCCAAAGGATCTACTTCCTAGATCACTATTGTACTCCCTTGCCAAATTCAGAGCAAGGTATACAATAGGTCCGTACATAGCATAGCATACTTTATAGAACCTATGATCGAGGCATAGGGAATGACTTTCATTCTCTTTTCTATTTTCTCGCCGTGGTCGGGATTTGAGTCTTACTCAATTTCACACCTTGTAATGTGCAAAAAACTCTTTCTTTGACTGTCCATTTTGAACTACTTCAAAATCTTGTCAAGGTATGTACTTATTGAAAACTTATCAGCCGCCTTGATCTATCTCAATAGATCTTGATGCTCAATATGTAAGTAGCTTTACTAAGGTCCTTTCTTGAAAAAACCTTTCAAATACTCCTTTATGCTTTGTAAGAATTCTACATTATTTCCGATCAACAATATGTCATTCACATATACTTATCAGAAATGTTGTAGTGCTCCCACTCACTTTCTTGTAAGTACATGTGCTCCTCCAAAAGTCTCAGATAAAACCATATGCTTTGATCAAATCATCAAGCATATATTCCAACTCCAGATGCTTGTACCAAATTCATAGATGGATCGTTGAGCTTGCACATTTTGTTAGCATCTTTAGGATTGACAAACCTTCCGGTTGCATCATATGCAACCTTATTTAATAAATCCATTAAGGAATGCAGTTTTGACATCCATTTGCATGATTTCATAAAATGTGGCAATTAGCAATATGATTCGGACAGATTTAGCATCAAGCATGAGTGAGAAAATCTCATCGTATTCAACACCTTGAACTTGTTTAAACCTTTGCAACAAGTCAAGCTTTGTAGATAGTAACACTACTATCGTTGTCCGCCTTCCTCTTGAAGATCCATTTATTTAACATGGCTTGTCGATCATCGAGCAAGTCAATCAAAGTCCATACTTTGTTCTCATACATGGATCCTATCTCAGATTTCATGGCCTCAAGCCATTTATATGAATCTGGGCTCATCATCGCTTCTCATAGTCCGTAGGTTCATCATGGTCTAGTAACATGACTTCCGTAATATGATTACCATATCACTCAAAAGGGTCTTACTCGAAGACCTACGAGGTTTGGTAGCAACTTGATCTCAAGTTTCATGATCATCATCATTAACTTCCTCACTAATTGGTGTAGGAATCACCGAACTGATTTCGTGATGAACTACTTTCCAATAAGGAGAAGGTACAATTACTCATCAAGTTCTACTTTCCTCCCACTCACTTCTTTTCGAGAGAAACTTCTTCTCTAGAAAGGATCCATCTTAGCAACTAATAACTTGCCTTCGGATCTGTGATAGAAGGTGTACCCATAGTTACCTTTGGGTATTCTATGAAGACGACTTTTCCGATTTGGGTTCGATTATCAGGTTGAAACCTTTTCATATAAGCATCGCAACTCCAAGCTTTAAGAAACGCATGTACTTAGGTTTCATCGCTAAACCATAGTTCATACTGTGTCATCTCAACAGATTTAGATGGTGCCCTATTAAACGTGAATGCAGCTGTCTCTAATGCATAAGCCTTAAAACGATAGTGGTAAATCGGTAAGATACATCATAGATCGCACTATATCTAGTAAAGTACGACATTTATCGCTTGGACACACCATTACATTGTGGTGTTCCAGTGTGGCGTGAATTGTAAAACTATTTCACATTGTTTCAAATGAAGACCAAACTCAGAACTCAAATATTCGCCTCCACGATCAGATCATAGAAACTTTATTTTCTTGTTACGACGATTTTTCCACTTCACTCTGAAATTCTTTTGAACCTTTCAACTATTTCAGCATTTATGTTTCATCAAGTAGATATACCCATATCTGCTCAAATCATCTTGTGAAGGTCAGAAAATAACGATATTTGCTAATGAGCATCAAACACTCATTGGATCGCATACATCGGTATGTATTATTTCCAATAAGTCAAGAGTTTGTTCCATTGTTCCGAGAACGGAGTTTTAGTCATCTTGCCCAAACGGCACGGTTCGTAAGCATCAAATGATTCATAACCAAGTGATTCCAAAATCCATCTTTATGTAGTTTCTTCATGCGCTTTTACATCGATATGACCTAAACGGCAAAGGCACAAATAAATTGCACTATCATTATTAACTTTGCATCTTTTGGCATCAATATTATGAATATGTGCATCACCACGATCGAGATCCAACAAACTATTTTCATTGGGTGTATAACCATCAAGGTCTTATTCATTTAAATGTAATAACGATTATTCTTTAACTTCGATGAATAATCAGATCGCAATAAACATGATCAAATCATATTCATGCTCAACGCAAACGCTAAATAATATTTATTTAGGTTTAACACCAATCTCGAAAATACAGGTGGAGTGTGATGATGATCATATCAATCTTTGAACTATTTCCAACACTCATCGCCACTTCCCTCAACTAGTCTCTGCTTATTATGTAACTCCCTGCTTCGAAGTTACTAATCTTAGCAACCGAACAAGTATCAAATACTCGGGGCTACTATAAACACTAGTAAGGTACACATCAATAATCCGATATCAAATATACCCTTGTTCACTTTGCCATCCTTCTTATCCACCAAATATTCAGTGGCATTTCCGCTTTGCTAACCACTTTCTTTGCAAAGTAAGCACTTCGGGCCAGTGCTTTGGTTTATGTAGCTAATTA
>JAHIAM010017232.1:0-10118 GCA_021605205.1 Aegilops longissima | reverse complement strand
GTCCATTGGTTTCGGCCCAATGCGTGGTAGTAACTGTTTCATGGATCACAAACACGTAACTCGGCCTCGAGGACGGCTGCAATGAGACAACCCACCATGTACTCCTACATGGCCTCTCACCGCTACTTTTACCAAATCGTGTTCACACACTTAGCTCACACACAATAGGACATGTTCATAAAATTCCAATTCATTCTCGATGAATCGACCCACTCAACTCTAAGCAAGAGTGCATGACAAACAAGCATAAATGAGTAGGCACAACATGGCTCAAACAATTCCTACTCATGCTAGTGGGTTTCATCTAATTATCGTGGAATGACAGTCATGCAAAGGATCAAGGGGTTCAGCTACCGCAGCAAGTAACACATGAGTCGTTGTTGTCCTAATGCAATAAAATAGAGCAGGAGCGAGAGAGTGGGATTATATCGAATGAACAAGGGGTTTTGCTTGCCCGGCACTTCAAGATAATATAATTCTTCATTGGTGTCATCGAATCATCGCTTCAGTACATCGCTCACCGGAGGGAACAATTACCGCAAACAAGAGAGAACACAATCAATGCAATGCACATTCACATGAATGACATGTCATATTAAGGTACTGAATTCACCTAATGCAATAATAATCTGTTAGTTGAAGTGGAATTCAAACAAGGTTGAACTCCAACTTCAAATGCTATTCCATAAATTACCCTAATCATGATTCATCCTATTCAGTGAGGTTAACTTGTTCAAACATGCATGATCATGGCATAAACAGATTCTTCATATTTTTCTGATCATTTTTCATATATAAATTATTTCCATCCGAAGTTACTGGCTGAATTTATATGATTTTTAGAAGTTTAGAGTATTTTCTCGAATTTCCTGAATTAAATTAAATCCGTAAAATGGGTTAATTGCGCCGATGACATCGGGTGACGTCAAGCAGGTCAAAGGCGCCAGGTCCAGGTCAAACTCTGACGCTGGGACCCGTGACGCCGTGTAACAGGCAGGGACAGAGGTCGACTTAGTGGGTCCGGCCAACGATGACGGCAAAGTCAATGCCGACAAAGGGCCCCGAGATTAGTACTAATCTAACAGAGAATTTAAATTAATTGATCCAGCAATCGGGGCCCACATGTCAAAGAGAGGGGGGGTTTATTAGTGCTAACAAGATGGGCCACGCCGGCACTTGCCGAATTAGGCCGGGCGGCGACCACCCGAGCGGGCGTGTGGCTCACGGAGTTGTGCTAGGGCCGGTCATGCGCCACCGAGGGCACCTGTGAGGGGAGCCCGTGTCTGCAGGCATCCTGGGGAGACCAACGGAGGTGCGGGGTGGCCGTGGCTGGAAGCGAAGCAAGCGCGGCGGCCGGAGCTCGGTGCAAGATGGGCTACGAGAGCATGAACGAGGCGCGAGGTGCCACGGAGGCTCTACGTGTCGGGAGAGCATGCATGCCCTGGGACCAAATGGTCACCGAGCATCACCGCGACGAGTGCGGGCGCGGCGCGTCCGGTGAGTGCGTGTGGTCGCTAGGGTGTACGAACGCAAGGGGAGGAAGAGGGTTTGGAGCAGGGCTCACGGCGATGACGACGGGCGCCATGGCAGGTCGGGTCGGTCCGGAGCCGCACGAATTTGACGTGATGGCCAGGTCCCGAGGTTGAAGAAAGGCCGATGGCGGGGTTGTGGTGGAACTGCCATGCGGGCTGTGGGGTTGACGAGGACGGATGCATGAGCGGGGCTAGTTGGGGAGCGAGGGAGGCCCTGGGGTCGCGGTGGTGGCGAAGGGCGGCGATGAGCTCCTGGCGGTCGCTGAGAGGAGAGGGCCGAGGAGGGGAGAGGCCACGAGCGAGGGAGAAAGGGATCGTGGGGGGTGCGTATGCCTGGGAAGGCCTAGGGGAGGAGGAGGCAGCCAGTGCAGGAGGAGGTGGTCGGCGGGCGGCAAGCTGACACGCCTCGCCAAGAGGCGAGGTAGACGACGGGTGAGGGGGGCTAGTGGTGGCTGGGCCAACTGGCCAGCCAGAGGAGGGGGGGGAAGAGAAGGCTGGGCCGTGGGCGCCAGTAGTCCTTCTCTCTTTCTTTATTTCTATTTAACTCTGCTTTATTTTGTTCTGCTTTTGTTTTAGTTTAGTAAAATACTAAACCATTTTATAAAATCCTGAAAATAGTTAGGTGGCTAGAACTAAAATATACCAAACCACATAAAATGTTCTGCAATTATTGGACATATATTATTTATATATCAAATATATATCCAATGCAAGTAGTTATTGAATTAATTCAAAGGCCCAAAATAAAATGTTTCACTACCCAAAAATATTGGTTTGAATTTTATTCTTGCCAATATTTTTTAAAGCTGAAAAGGAACATTTCTTGGAACATTTGAAGCAATTTTAAATGTTGATCATTTATTTTAAATGATTCCTGGGCTCTAATTCCCCAATTCAAATTTAAAGGAAATTTAGACATGATGCATGGATGCAATGCTACTAGTTACAAGCAAGCTCTAGGGTTGATCTGGTGTCAGGATACCACCCCTACTAAACAAGAATCTCGCCTCGAGATTCAAGACGGAGGTAAGAGAAAAGGAAGTCACAAAACTATCACAATCTTCATGATCCATTTGCTCTTCTCAAGATGTTGATTTACTCCATCATCTTGGTCTTGACGCCTTTGCTTTCGAGATCTTTACCCACACGACAACATAAAGAAGGGGAAACTACATGATTCGATCTTCATGAAGATCCGGTAATCATGATCAACTCACGGACTGAGATGGTGTCACATCTCGAGTTGAGACACAAAATGCATCGAGAGGGGTGGAGGAACAAACGATGGGTTTTGATTGGTGGCAACAACTCCACGCTTAGAAAGATGGTGGATGGTGTCAAGGTGGTGAGAAAATATTTGCCATGATTCAATAGCGGGGCACCTCAGGGGAGGTGACGCGAGGAACTATTCCCTTAAGTGGCAAAAAGAATTACTTTTGATTCATAGATCATTGGAACTCTTTATACCAGCCTAAGGCAATCACAAGCGATCATTTGGTGGAATGCAAAGGAATGGTACACCCGGACTAGAATGGATGATGGGACTACCTTGTTGAAGACAACGAATGGATGATTTTGCTTATCATCGGAGTGGAGGGACCCATGGTAAGTCCATTTTGAGGATGATCTTGAACAGAAATTACTAAGAAGGCAGCCCATAGAAATTGGCACAACGGGCAAGGGGAACGGAATGCAACGTTAATGTTCCAACCATCATATCCTCGAGATTCAGATCTGGTTGGTGTTAGGATTTTACTCATCATGTCCGAAAAGGAAGGTTGCAACACAATTGACGAGATGGCGCTAGAGATTCTGGAATGAACTACTATAGCAAGCTCCAAAACATGAGCTGGTTTTTCAAACCCTGTGAACAGTTGTCCTAGACAAACATGACCACATGGTAGTCTTATAATAAACACTACCGAAGTTCGGGGGGAACCATCATCGAGGGAATGTCTTAACATGTCATGATTATTTATGAAAGAACCCTTCCTTGAACAAATCAATCGGGCTTGGTGGCTAGGGATATAGGAATGAAGATGATCATATCAAACCATAGAATTTTGCACATGCATGACGGACTTGGGATGATTCCAAGAGGCAAAACAAACCTTTCTCAAATTCATGGCGGCAACTTACATCGATGCACATGAATAGAGGAAGTCACTACTTTATCCAAACATATGTTCATGAACAAACACAAGAAATGCTTACACAAGTTTCCAACACTAGGTTGATGTTCAACATGACTCATGGGGAGACAAATGCTACCGATGGGCTCAACAAAGAACTCATCGGAATTTCCATATCACCGACTTCCACCATCATGTGAACACGTTGATAGCATTGGTCGACAAAGATGTATGGGTATGCTCAGGATCAACCACAGTAAGACAACATCACTAATATCGTTGGTTCGATTTGACTTGACAATGGCCCATACTCAATCAAAGAATTGGTAGGACAATAGGTCCAACAACGATCACGAGGACCAATCGATGAAATATCATCTTCTTCAACACACACTACACAAGAATATCCCTTGGATCGAACTAGTTAGGCAAGCTTTATCTTCCAACTTCCAAGTTGTTGTTGTTAACCAACTAGCCGGGGTATCCAACAGATTCTTGGGAAGGGTGGTTCACAAGAAACCAACTTGATCACGAGCCAACATAAAGTGGAACAACCCAACACTTCCAAGAAGATATTTGGAAAGTCACGAACCACCGGTATGTTACTAAGTCGGAGCAATTTGTTTTGGGCAAGACGAATGATCAAATGAGTGAGGACTTAACAATCCTAACTCATCAATCGGAGGTACCGAATAAGGACTAGGTAGCACGATCAATCTTAGGATGATGGTTTAATAACCAAACAAAAAATTGCCCAACCCAACAAGTTGCTCGGGTATTGATTTCACACATCACAACACTTGTCGGCTTCCGTTGCATCAACACGGAACCGAGAAATGAAAATGATGGTGAGAAGTATCACCGCATCAAGAATTCCTAGAGGTTGTGCAACCCATGACATTTTGACATAAGATGGCAATACTTGGTAGAAATAATCAAAAGCTGAATTGGCATTTTGATTCATGGATACAACTACTTTGACCCAATCCTAGAAATGGATGAGGTATCGAGTTTGTTTCTCCTAGTCATTCCGGAATAGAATGGCTTGACGGACCACAAGGATAAAAGGCATCGATGAACACAAATGCACACATACCCTTGGTTATCAATTGATCGACGAGGGTCGGAGTACATCTAAAGAGGAACAACTCGAGGAACATATAATTTCGAGTTGTGGATGCACAGTTTAGTATGTCGAGCAAGCTCAACATTTCTTCCGGATAATCCATGCAAAAGGTAGAATTGGCAGAGTCACAATATGAATGGAGAACCTCAAGAGCACTCTTATTGTGATCTTTTGGCTCAAAGAACTTCGCCATAAGCGGTTCGAGTATTTGGAAGAAGGAAATACCACGGACCTTGAGGACTATCGCAAGGTTACTAATATCCTAAAGGCACTAGCAAATACTAACAACATGAAGTGGGATGAATCTCGGTTCAAGAACCGGGAGTAGAATACCTACTACTAAATGGCATCACGGGATGCTTTAAAGTGATGGCCGAATCATCACACTGGGATACAAAAGCATAGCTAAATTGCTAGGTGACTTCCTAAACACCTAGGGCATAATAATAGTTCCAACATATATGTCGAGGCAATGGAGTACCTCAACGACGGGTTAGTGTGCTTAATCGCCCAAAAGGACATCGGAACGGAGGAAGGATTTGCAAATGCATCGACTATTTAGAGACCTGGGATACTTTGACAAATAACGGGTAAATGCTCAAATGATTTGAGACATCTGCAAAAATGGTGGCATAACCACTCAACAACATCATAACAAGATTCTGAGATCAAAGCTATCATCGAAATAGTAGGAACCGAACCGGGATTAAAACCAACAATCTTATAAGTCTATGGATTAGTAACACGCCATCCTAATAGATAGATGAGAAGTAGTTCTAAACCCCGAGAAGAGAAGAGGATGACTCGATCGGGCCATGAGGTATAAGGAGTAAAAAGAGTTGCCCTTCCACAATCAATTCCCTTACATAACTAAAGATTTCTAGACACAACTTCACCGTTTTTGGTAATCCCACAGCAACAAAGCTCGATACCAACGCTGTGACCCCGATCCTAAGTCACACCGATCTAGCATGTAACACATCATATCACTTTGCGGCCTCACGACGGTATTCCACGGTGTCGCCTTACCATGGCCGGACCGCTTTGCCTTTTGGCTCACGATATGATAGTGTCGCTAGCATCCATATGACAAAGAACCCGGCCGACATGGCTAGTCGTGAACCCAAAGCGGCGCTTAACCCATGGGGACAGCATACATGAATCACATCGAGCATGTCGGTCATCAACGATGTATTCGGCTGTAGCACTGGCTACAGACTCCGTATCCCGGCGTAGGGCTAGGCAGACTCAATAACACCGCGTGACATTTCCAAGGAGATATAGGAACGAAGGAAACACATGCCGCCACAAGTGTCCAAGCAGAGTGGGTTAGCAGGACTCGTGAACCAGAAGCGGACTACTATCGCCGAACACGAGACTACATTTCCCATATGAGAGGCTGCCAAGGATAAACAACTAGTTTGTCGGATCCCACACATACCAAGCATTTCAAACATACACACATTATGCTCAATATGTAGATACAACATGGCATCACAACATAACTCTACGACCAATATATTATTCATTAGGCCCAGAGCGAGATATTACAAACATGGGTCTCATGACCCAACACTCGAAATACAAGTCAAAGCACAAGCGAAACTAAATCATGTCCGAGTCGATAACTATAAATGAAAAAGGCTGAGAAGCCGACTATCTACCGATCCGCCGAGGACAAGATCGTAGCTGAGGTAACAAGCTAAACGTCAAGTCCGCGAACTACTAGCGAGACCGACGTCTCCAAAACATAAATAAGCAAACGTGAGTACAATTGTACTCAGAAGACTTACATCGAACTAACTACATATGCATCATTATCGGTGGTGGAGTTTGACCGCAGAAGCCAGCTTTGACTCGGTGGCTATCCGAACTACGATCGCAAGTAACTCTTTGAGGTGGGCCACAGTCCACATATTCACCATATCAATACACCACTATGGACCCGCCCCGCCTCCCTACGAGAACGCCATCCATAGCACTCACGCTATCTTGCGATTTTAGAGTATCCACTTTCACTTGTCTATGAACTGATATAGGCAACCCGAAGTCCTTTTCCGTGGACACGGCTATTCAATAGATCATATTAAACCCGCAGGGTGTACTTCTTCACACACGCTCACCACTTACCTGCTACACGACATGTACTCGCAACCTTCAAGCGGAAGCCCAACGGGTGTCGGCCACGGCCTACCTAAACACTCAAAGTCCCTAGTCCAGTTTATCGCCTATTCGGTTCCATCCGCAGGAGTCCGCCGAGGTTTCCATACAGCCCCGAACGATGTGTGGGTTCCCGAGATACCAAACGGCACTTCAGACACGCCACGTGCCTACCGCAACACAACCCACCCCTAAGGTCAGCGCTATGCGCCCCAAAGATGCTACAAACACGTAAACTACTTGCAACTCCTGGACCGAGGACAAGGGTGGTCAAGAAGAGAGGGTCCATTGGTTTGGGCCCAATGCGTAGTAACTGTTTCATGGATCACAAACACGAACTCAGTTCCTCGAGGACGGCTGCAATGAGACAACCCACCATGTACTCCTACATGGCCTCTCACCGCTACTCTTTACCAAATCGTGTTCACACACTTAGCTCACACACAATAGGACATGTTCATAACAATTCCAATTCATTCCCGATGAATCGACCCACTCAACTCTAAGCAGAGGTGCATGACAAACAAGCATAAATGAGTAGGCACAACATGGCTCAAACAATTCCTACTCATGCTAGTGGGTTTCATCTAATTACGTGGAATGACAGTCATGCAAAGGATCAAGGGGTTCAGCTACCGCAGCAAGTAACACATGAGTCGTTGTTGTCCTAATGCAATAAAATAGAGCAGGAGCGAGAGAGTGGGATTATATCGAATGAACAAGGGGTTTTGCTTGCCGGCACTTCAAGATAATATAGTTCTTCATTGGTGTCATCGAACTCATCGCTTGGACATCGCTCACCGGAGGGAACAATTACCGCAAACAAGAGAGAACACAATCAATGCAATGCACATTCACATGAATGACATGTCATATTAAGGTACTGAATTTACCTATGCAATAATAATCTGTTAGTTGAAGTGGAATTCAAACAAGGTTGAACTCCAACTTCCAAATGCTATTCCATAAATTACCCTAATCATGATTCATCCTATTCAGTGAGGTTAACTTGTTCAAACATGCATGATCATGGCATAAACAGATTCTTCATATTTTTCTGATCATTTTCATATATAAATTATTTCCATCCGAGTTACGGTTGAATTTATATGATTTTTAGAAGTTTAGAGTATTTTCGAATTTCCTGAATTAAATTAAATCCAAAATGGGTTAATTGCGCGGATGACATCGTGACGTCCAGAGGTCAAAGGCGCCGGTCCAGGTCAAACCTCGACGCTGGGACCCGCACCCGAGGTAACAGAGTAAGAGGCCGATTAGTGGGTCCCGGGTCAACGAGCGGGCAAAGTCAATGCCGACAAAGGGCCCCGAGATTAGTACTAATCTAACAGAGAATTTAAATTAATTGATCCAGCACCGGGGCCCACATGTCAAAGAGAGGGGGTTTATTAGTGCTAACAGATGCCACGCCGCACTTGCCGGAATTAGTCGGCGGCACAACCCGAGGCGTGGCTCACGGAGTTGTGCTAGGGCATGGCCCGCCACCGAGGGCACAGGAGGGAGCCCGGTCTGCAGATCCGGGGAGACCAACGGAGGTGCGGGGTGGCCGCGGAAGAAGCGCAAGCGGCCGGAGCTCGGGTGCAAGTGGGATGGGCACGAGCGAACGAAGGCGGGTGCCACGGAGGCTCTACGGTCGCGGGAGGGCAGATGCCGGACCAAATGGTCACCGGAGCATCACGCACGAGAAGGGCGGCGGCGCGTCGGTGAGTGCGGTGGTCGCTAGGTGTACGAACGCAAGGGAGGAAGAGGGTTTGGAGCAGGGCTCACGGCGATGACGACGGGCCATGCAGGTCGGGTCGGTCCGAGCCGACGAATTTGACGGTGATGGCCGGGTCCCAGGTTGAAGAAAGGCCGATGGCGGGGGTGGTGGAACCGCCTTGGGCTCGGGTGGGGTTGACTGGACGGAGGGCGGAGCTGGTGGGCTAGCTGGGGAGCGAGGAGGCCCGTGGGCCGCGGTGGTGGCGAGCGGCGCGGAGCCCGCCGGCCGTGAGGGAGAGGGCCGAGGAGGGAGAGGCCACGAGCGAGGGAGAAAGGGATCGGTGGGGTGCGGGCGCTGGGAAGGCCTAGGGGAGGAGGGCAGCCAGCAGGAGGAGGTGGTTCGGCGGCGCGACACGCCCGCCAAGAGGCGAGGTAGACGACGGGGTGAGGGGGGTAGGGGCGGGCCAATCGCCACCAGAGGAGGGGGGAAGAGAATGGGCCAGGTGGCCGTAGTCCTTTCTCTCTTTCTTTATTTCTATTTAACTCGCTTATTTTGTTCTGTTTTGTTTTAGTTTAGTAAAATATTAAACCATTTTATAAAATCCTGAAAATATAGTGGCTAGAACTAAAATATACCAAACCACATAAAATGTTCTGAATTATTGGACATATATTATTTATATATCAAATATATATCCAATGCAAGTAGTTATTGAATTAATTCAAAGGCCCAAAATAAAATGTTTCATTACCCAAAATATTGGTTTGAATTTTATTCTTGCCAATATTTTTTAAAGTAAAGGAACATTTTTGGAACATTTGAAGCAATTTTTAAATGTTGATCATTTATTTTAAATGATTCCGGGCTTCCAATTCCCCAATTCAAATTTAAAGGAAATTTAGACATGATGCATGGATGCAATGCTACTAGTTACAAGCAAGCTCTAGGGTTGATCCTGGGTGTGAACAACAATTGGCCATTTTGAAGGGGAACATCTAGGCACTTATCCCGACTAAACTTGGTCTTGGCCAAAGGCTCGACGGTGACGGCCTGGCTCCACGATGACCTCCTTCGGCCGCTTCATCGGTCTTGGTCTTGTATCAAGGAACCTTTGCCAATGCCTGGCTGGCTTGCCTCCTTTGCACCAAAGGGGAATGGGGACCTGGCGGGCGCCCCGGGCGCCTCCCGCCGGGCCATGGCTTTGGGCCACGGGCACCTCTGAGGTACCCCCTGATCTCTCCGCCTCGTGAGCCCGATGACGGGCTGCCCCGAGGAAGGTTCCCTCGCCGCCCGAGGCTTGGCCCCTCGAGAGGGTCTTGAGCTTGAGCTAAGAAGGGGCCGCTGGGCCCCACTTGAGCCACGCCAGTCGGCAGGCAAGTCCGGGAACCCCGCTCCTGATCGCCGACAAGCCCCGGCCCAAGGCGGCCCCGACTTGGCTTAACAGAAAGGGA
>JAHIAM010017230.1:0-16171 GCA_021605205.1 Aegilops longissima | reverse complement strand
TTGTATGGACGCTTGCAAACGGGTTCGCCGTGCTCAAGATCGATAACGAACTCAATCGGCCGATGAGGAGGCATACCCAAGCTCTTCTCGAAAGACATCTTGGTACTCACAAACGATCGAATCGAGAGATAGCATCCAATTCGCCTTCTCATTGAGATAAAACAACCAATGGTTTCATCACGAGCGCATAGATGATCACATCATTAGAAGAGTGAGTCAATTGATTTCCGGCAGCACAATCAAGCCGAGCTTTGTGCCGAGAAAGCCACCCATTCCGAGAATAAGATCAATATCCGAGTCACCAAGAACCATTGGTTTAGAAAGAAATCTATAGTCGCCCATCTTGATAGAGACATCATGAACTATTGAGTTGGCTCTCATTGACTTCGCCGGAGAAATAATACCCAAAGGTTTATCCAGTAAGACCAAGAAAATCATTCTTTGCAAAGAACGATCTTGACATGAAACAATGCGATGCACCAAAGATCAAATAAGACTTTTGCAGAATATCATTAATCGAGAGATTACCCATAATCACATCAAGAATCTCCGTTGCGCTGCATTCATCATGTTCACCTTTGCGACTTGGGATTATGCTTGACCAACGCATTGCCGGAAGATTTCACAGAGGAGGAGGCGAAGGCGCTTTGGTTGAAGCACTTGTTCGCATAGTGACCTTTCTCACGACATTTGTTGCAAGTCACTTCGAGAGCTTAACGGTGGTAAGGAGCACTTGACCTTGGAGCTTGAGAATTATACTTGTTCGATAGCTTGGGTTGGGTGGGTGGAAGATCCACGGCCACCGAGTTCTTCTCGCCGATAAGGCCGACGGAACGGAGGAGGAGGAAGGTAGAACTTCGCTTAGCTGCCACTTGAGAGGAAGAAGAAGACTGAATCTGCATCCCCGATTCTCTTCTTAGAAGCCTCACATTTGAGCTGGGCAGCTTGCTTCAGGCCATGTTGTAGAAATCATCATACTTATCCGCTCAAAAGCACAAGAGCTAATTGCAGATCTTCTCTCGCACCACCTCGAATTGATAGATCATACTCTTTCATCGTGCACGCCTTGCTTAGCAAAACGAGCGAAGCCTCGAACTGGATATTGTATTGATAGACGACATGTTGCCCTGCTTAAGATTGCGGAACTCCTCACGCTTGCTCTCAACAACACTTTTCGAATGTGGTGAGCTCAAATCTCGCGAACTCATCCTGTAATGACACGACCTCCTCGAATCTTTGTATTGCTGGTACCACTCAGAGCTTGATCCTTGAGTTGAAACGATGCAAACTTGACAAAGTCCTCGTCCGACATTGCTACATTCAAAGTGCTTGCAGATGTCCACAAGCCAATCGTCAGCGCTGTGGCCTCGGCTACGTAAACCGAAAGACTTCGCTGATTAGCGAGGAACCGATCGAGAGTAGCAAAGTGCGGCTGGTTGTTGCCTTGACCTTGATTTCCTTGATTGCCTTGCCCTTGAGTACGCTTCTTGCAAGAGCTGCAAAATCATCTCGAGCATTGGCATTGGTGGCTTCCATGATAGCTTGCCGTGCCTCCGGAGGCGGAGGTGGAGGTGGAGGGTTCGATCGATCCCCATCATTGTGATCCGGATTCAGACGCTGCTATGGAGCCATCCTCAAGAGGGTGACATCCGTTAGTCCTTTAATAGGCAAATAGTCAAGTTGAATCAACGGATAGAAATTGCAACATATAGTCTTCACAATAAACATTCAACAAGAATGAACGAATGAATTCCAAAGTTAACATCACACGCCCATTAAGGTGAGAAGCCACTTGATTAAGGATTGATGAAAAATAACAAGGTACGATCGAACAAATAAGTGGTAAGGATTACCCAATCACGAACCAAATATCTGGGAAGAAATGCTAGAGCTACTTGAATCCCACCTATAAACTCCCAAACTTTCTGGTTATGCAATCTGGTGTTGGGGATACAGGAACACAAAATATATCACCCAAACTAACAATAACTAGATCCAATTGATCCATCCGTCAACACATAACCAAGAAACCTTCGAAATCGTGGTACCTCGACCTTCAAAAACATCCGTTATACAAGTCATGGCAATACTCCCGAGCTCGCCCCAAGATCGGGTTATCGGGTTATCTCACCAACAACTGCACAAAAGAGATTTCATGTCGGCAAAACTCAGGTTTTCCAGAATCGCAACGATAAAATTGTGACGACAACACCTCGGAGCTCAACTCCCCGGACACCGCCACAACCCCTAAATGTCGAGGCACCAAGAACAATGTTCTCGCCACAAAACCATCGAACGATTCCAAGATACGACGTGATCCTAAAATTTTTTTAGTGAAATTTGAGAAGAGGAGAGTCAAAACTTCTACGTCAGAGACCTCACAGAGCTATTTAAGGACCGGGAGTAAAAAGAATCCTACTCCGATATATATAATCCTAAGACTCAAAACATTTTCCATTCTAGACTCAACAACGCCAAAGAAACAATCAAGTAGGGGCTCTTAAGTCGGGAAAGCTCGATTACCAACTTGTAACGCCTCGATGCGGCTATATCTCCCACGGTCGAGGCACGACTTAGAGGCATAACCGCATTGAAAGCAATGTCGCAAGTGAGGTAATCTTCACACAACCCATGTAATACATAAGGGAAAGAGATACATAGTTGGCTTACAATGCCACTTCACACAAGACATAAATAAACATCCATCATTCAGAGTACACTCAAGGTCCGACTACGGAACCAAAATAAAAGAAGATACCCCAAATGCTACACAGATCCCCGATCGTCCCAACTGGGCTCCACTATCGATCATCAGAAAACACATAGTAACGACCACGCCTCGTCGAACTCCCACTTGAGCTCGGCTGCGCCACCTGCATTGGCATCGCCGAACTCCGCAACTATTTTGGTAGAATCTGAGTCACGGGACTCAGCAATCTCACACCCGCGAGATCAAGACTATTTAAGCTTATAGGAAGGACAGAGTTGTAAGGTGGAGCTGCAGCAAGTTTACTAGCATATATGGTGGCTACATTCGCAAAAGAGAGCGAGAAGAGGAGCAAAGCACGGTCGTGAATCTAGTAGCGATCAAGAAGTGATCCTGAACTACTTACGCCAAACATAACTCCAACATCGTGTTCACTTCCGACTCACCGAGAAGAGACCATCACGGTTACACACGCGTTGATGTGTATTTTATTTGAGGTCAACTTCGGTTTTCTACAACCGACATTAACAAATTCCCATCTGCCTCATAACCATGGGCACGGCTTTCAAAGATATTACCCCGCAGGGTGTCCCAACTTAGCCCATTATAAGCTCTCACGGTCAACGAAGGATATTCTTCTACCGGAAGACCCGATCAATCTCGAATCCCGGACTACAAGACATTTCGACAAAGAATAAAACAAGACCAGCAAAGCCACCTGATTGTGCCGACAAATCCCGATAGGAGCTGCACATATCTCGCTCTCGTGGCACATCCGGATGAGACTAGCTACGAGTAAAACCAAGCCTCGAAGTTTCCCCATGGTGGCCCCAAGAAGTTTCAGTTCGGCCAGCACTCAAGGAGCACCGTCCGGGGTTAAATAAAGATGACCCTGCTCGCGAAAACCCGGGGAAAAGGCTTAGGTGGCAAATGGTAAAACCAAAGTTGGGCCTTGCGGAGGAGTCTTATTCAAAGCGAACTGTCAAGGGGGTCCCATAAATCACCCAACCGTAAGGAACGCTAAATCAAGGAACATAACACCGTATGACGGAAACTAGGTGGCAAGAGGAACAAAACACTGCATAAGGCCGAGCCTTCCACCCTTTACCAAGTATATAGATGCATTAATTATAGCAGATATATATTGTGATATCCCCAACAAGTAAACATGTTCCAATAAGGAACAACATCTCCATGTTCCAACAAGGAACAAACTTCAGCTTCACCGCAACTAGCAACGCTATAAGAGGGGCTGAGCAAAGCGTAACATAGCCAATCAACGGTTTGCTAGGAAAGGATGGTTAGGGGCTGACATGGCAATATGGGTGGCATGATATAGCAAGTGGTAGGCATCGAGCATAGGCATAGCAAAAGAGCAAGCAACTAGCATAGCAAAGATAGAAGTGATTTCGAGGGTATGGTCATCTTGCTCGAATGTTCTCAGAGTTGTCGAAAGCTTGATCCTCGTAAGCTGCTTTCAACAGGTTCCTCGCTCACGCATTGCCTCCGGCTCTAGCCAAAGCAAGAACACAAACAAAGGAACCACAATAAATCACGTGCAATGCATAAGCAACATGATGCAAAACATGACATGATATGCGAGATGATATGCAATGCGATAAAGGCCCGAAGGAAAATGATGAACTAGGCATCAACTTGGCAAACCAAGTATGCCACTGAAAGATGAGATGATTTCGTTGAAATCGATATAAAGATCACCGAATCGGATGCACGGTTTGCAAATGACAAGAAAACAAGAATGGCACAAATCTGCCATTAACAAAGATGATGCCACTTAGCAAGCAACAAGAAATTAAGCTACTGCACCCAAACGTACCAACAAAGTATATGGTAGTGATCTACACAAGATGCTTGACAAAAGATGAGCACTGAGCTACGGCTAGGTCACATCATAACAGGTTCAAACAAGCATGGCAAAAGTGCACAAAATATTAGGCTGGACATGGCAAAAACAGCATCAGGTAGCAATGTTCAGAGCAGCAAAACTACATGCTACAGGAACTTATAATAGCAAAACAAGGCATGGCATGAATCTACTCAAAGCATAGAACAAAAGTCCCTTACTGACCATAAGCCAAAAAGGATCAGAAAATATAGTAACACCCATGTCAAAATTGAAAGTTTCATAATCAGATTCAGAACATGGCATGTCAAAACTGATAACAAGTAGGCATGTTTACAAGCTCAATGCACTCACCACAGAGCCTTATATGATAAACTAAGCATACATACATCAAGAAGACATGACATAGAAGACATACATGGCAAGAACAATAACATAGCATACATGGATCAACCACAACAACCTAGGCAAAATTGAATAACATGTAAACAATCTGCCAGAAACATTTGATAGCAAAAGTAGAGCTCGATTGACTCAAGCTATGGCACTCCATAATTGCAAACAAAGGCATGGATGGATAGAGCAAGAAATGTAGAACAAAACATCCTTATGAAGTATCTCAAAATATGCATGGATCTCTCGGTAGCATCAAGTTAACATGGCATCAAAATATCACTAAAACAGTATGAAAACAGAACATCAGACACCTACTTTGCATGCTTGTGCTAGTCACCACATAGATCACAAAAATACATGGCATACACCCTGGAAAGATGGCATGGCATATTACAAAACACATGTAGGACTCAAGTTCATAGGGTGCACACATCAATCATAGCAAAATAACAAAATGCAAGTTCTGTTAAGAAACAAACTAACATCACATAGCCCTCTTCCAACAGCATTTCGGGCATCAAGATGAGCTCAAATGAAAATGATGCAATGATATGAAATGATCACTCTTCGAGACGTAACATTTTGATATATTACACGCGCAAAACGGAGCAACGATGACAGAGTTATGATGCCTTGAAATGCCACAAAATATCAACGAGATAAAATACTTAGAAGAATTAGAGGGGGGGAGAAGAGAAAGTCAACCTCGCCGCTAGATCCGACGGATCGGGAGGCGGCGGCGCGGGCGGCTCGCTGCCACGGAGCGCCGGAGGAGGAGAGGGAGGCTGGCCCGTGGCCGGAGGAGAGGCGGCGACGGCGGGCGGCGGTCATGGTGGCGGCGCAGGCCGGCGGCGGGAGGTCCGTGGGGCGCGGGCCGGGCGGAGATCCGGCGGCGCTGCCGGGCGAGGGAGGCGGCGAGGCTGGGCGGCCGGGCGGCGAGGCGGGGAGGAGGCGCGGCGCGCAAGGCGGCGGCGCTCACGCGGCGAAGGGCGGCGGCGACTGCCGGCCGGAGGGCCTCACAAGCTCGGCTGCAAGGCGGCGGAGGCGGCGGCGGGCCAGGTGTCGCGCTTGATTGGCCGAGGGCGGCAGCGCAGGGGCGGACGGTCCGGCGAACGGGATTTCGTCCCATGAGGTAGGGGAAGGCTAGGGTTAGACCCAGATTTGGAATGGGGTTTGCTTAAATAGGCATAGAGGAGCTAGAGAGTCCAAATGAGGTGTAGTTTTCGCCACACGATCGTGATCGAACGACGGAGAGCATGGAAGTGACTTAGATGGGTTATTGGACTATTTTGGAGGGGTGTTGGGCTGCAACTTAAAAGATGCCTTTATGAGAGTGCGTTAACTGCTGAGTACCAAACGAGATCCAAATGACCAAACTTGACCGTGGTCTACGGTGGTATACCAAGGCCACTTGACAAACCTCGTCCATTCCGAGAAGGTTTAGTACCCGCACACGGAAAAACGAAAAGGGCCGCCGGGAGATAGGAGTGCCGGATTGCAAAACGGACAATGGGAAAATGCTCGAATCATGAGACTAACACGTATGCAAATGCGATGCACATGATGACATGATAAAAACGCATGACATGGACAAAATGCAAATGAAGAAAACCCAACCACGGAGGGAATATCATATCACAATGCCGAAAATGGCAAGAGTTGGAGTTACAAATATGGAAAGTTACTCCGGGTGTTACAGTGACCACTTCACTTTCAGGAATTTGATTGACTTGTTGCAGTCTTGCGCCGTTTTCTTCAAGAATAGCAACGGGTGCTCATGATAAGAGAGATCTTCTTGAGGTCAATTTCTTCGTTGATAGTGCGCTCAGAGTCTTGAAGCACTTGGCGGCGTTGTGACACATGAAACACATCGCACGCTCGCTGGTTGGACGAAGCTCGTTGATAGGCTTAGATCGCTTCTTTGCCAATGATCTTGAAAGAACCCACGATCTAGGGGCAAGCTTCCTTTGATACCGGGCGACGAAAGTGCCTTTCATTGAGAGACGCGAGGTAGACATGGTCTCCATTTCAAAAGCCACATCACGGTGCTTGTGATCATAATAGTTTTCCGCGCGATTATGCTGCTTTGAGATTCTCACGAATGACTTTGCACATTTCTTCGCTTCGTGATCAAGTCATTGCCAAGAAGTTGGCGCTCACCTGTCTCGACCAATTGAGAGGAGTACGGCACTTTCGCCATAGAGAATTTCAATGGGCCTTGCCCAACTCGCTGGAAGCTGTTGTTGTAGGAGAACTCGCATATGGAAGACAATCTTCCCATTTCATACCGAAGGAAATGACACAAGCCCCGAGCATGTCTTCGAGGATTTGATTGACTCGCCGACTTGGCCACTTGTTTGAGGATGGAAAGCAGTGCTGAAACGAATGTTGGTGCCCATGGCCTTCTCAAAAGAATCCCAAAACTTGGAGGTGAAGATGCTGCCACGGTCCAAGAGATCAATTGTGGAATGCCGCAAGGAGACAATTTCGAGGTGTATAGCTCGCCAACCGAAATGCTGTGATGGATTCTTTGATAGGAAGAAAATGAGCCACTTTAGTAAGCTTGTCAATGACAACGAAGATAGCATCATTTCCACGCTTGGACTTTGGAAATCCAAACACAAGTCCATTTCGATATGATCGAACTTCCATTCGGAATAGCAAGAGGTTGGAGGAGACCAGCTGGTCGCTGGTGTTCTCGCTTTCACTCTTCTCCAGACATCACACTCATTCACGAATTGAGCAATTTCTCGCTCATTCGAGTCCACCAATATGACTGCTTGAGGTCATGGTACATCTTCGCATTTCCGTGATGGATGGATAGAAGGGAATTGTGTGCCTGCTCATAATGACTTTACGAGATCACCCATAGGAACCATAATCCGTCCTCAAGAAAAGAGTATCTTTGTCATCAATGTGGAAGCACTTGTACTTGAAATTCCCTTGTCGATACCACGCTTCACCTTTTTCACCATGGTATCCAGGAGTTGAGCCTCACGAATTTGGTCTTCCAAAGTAGGAGAGACTATGAGGTTGGCAAGAAAGCCTTGAGGAACAACTTGAAGATTCAGCTTATGAAAGCTTCACAAAGGTCCGTTGGAAGGGCTTGAGGATTAAACTGCTGCAAGAAGCCTTCCCGCTCAAAGCATCTCAATCACATTGGCCTTGCCTTGAGTATATTCAATACTTGGGTTGTACTTTGAATCATTTCACCCATCGAAGTTTTCCCGAGGTTGAGGTTGAGTTGAGTGAAGATATACTTGAGACTCTTGTGATCGGTGAATATGTCCACTTTCCTTCCCAACAAGAGATGTCTCCAAGTTATCAATGCATGGACAACCCGCCAACTCAAGATCGTGAGGGGGAAGTTCTTTTCGCTGGCTTCAATTGACGAGAGGTATAGGCCACAACTTTCTTCTCTTGCATTAACACAGCACCGAGACCTTGAAGAGAAGCATCACGTAAAACTTCAATGGCTTGGATTCATCAGAGGAGTCAAGACAGAGCTGTGACGAAGTTTCTCTTGAGGGTGTTGAAAGCAACGCCACACTCAGAGACCGTATATACTTCACATGCTTCTCGAGGAGGTTGGAAAGAGGCTTTGCAATCTTGGAGAAATTTTCTCAACAAATCTTCGCAATAGCTTGCAAGTCCAAGAAAATCAAGCTGCTTGACATTCGAGGAGGTTCCCAATTCACAACCGCAGCACACCTTCTCGGATTAACAGCGATGCCCTTGGCGGAGATGATGTGACCAAGGTAAAGCACTTCATCAAGCCAAAATTCACATTTGGAAAACTTCGATAGAATTGATGCTCTTGAGTTTGTCGAGCACCAATCGCAAATGTTTGGCATGATCCTTCTTATTCTTGGAGAAGACCAAAATATCATAAAGATAGACCAAGACGAATTCATTGGTGTAGGGGTTGAAGATGAAGTTCATCATTCGAGAGAATGTTGGAGGAGCATTGACAAGGCCGAAAGACATGACAAGATATTCATAAGAACCAAAGCTTGTTCTCAATGCTGTCTTGGGAATATCTTGTTCACTTAATGCTAATTTGATGGTAACCCATACGAAGGTCAAGCTTGGAGAACACTTTAGCACCTTTGAGTTGCTCAAAAGCTCATTGATGTTGGGAAGTGGATACTTGTTCTTGATTGTCTTCTTGTTCAATGGACGGTAATCGACGCAAAGTCGGTCCATGCCATCCTTCTTCCGACAAAAGAACACCACAACCCCAAGGAGATGAACTCGTCCGATCAAACCCAGACGCTTCTTGTTCATCGAGCAGCTTCTTCAATTCCTTCAGCTCATTAGGTCCAAGCTTGTATGGACGCTTGTAAACGGGTTCCGTGCTGTGCTCAAGATCGATAACTAATTCAACTGGCCGTGAGGAGGCATACCCGAAGCTCTTCCGAAAGACATCTTGGTATTCACAAACGATCGAATCGAGAGATAGCATCCAACTCGCCTTCTCATTGAGAGAAAACAACCAAATGGTTTCATCACGAGCGCATAGATGATCACATCATTAGAAGAGTGTGTCAATTGATTTCCCGGCAGCACAATCAAGTCGAGCTTTGTGCCGAGAAAGCCACCATCCCGAGAATAAGATCAATATCCGAGTCACCAAGGACAATTGGTTTAGCCAGAAATCTATAGTCGCCCATCTTGATACCGACATTCGAACCAAAACTCGAGAAGTCATTTGCCTAGCCGGAGAAACAATAGACAAAGGTCTCGCAATACTTGAGTACCCAAATCATGCATAACCACAAAAGGTCTTGAGATGAAAGAATGCGATGCACCAAAGATCAAATAAGACTTTTGCAGAATATCATTAATCGAGAGATTACCCATTATCACATCAGAGATTCCTCCGCTTGAGCTGCATTCATCATGTTCACCTTGGCATGGTTGGGATTATGCTTGACCACCGCATTGCCGGAAGATCTCACAGAGGAGGAGGCGAAGGCGCCTTTGGTTGAAGCACTTCTTCGCAGAGTGACCTTTCTCACGACATTTGTTGCAAGTCACCTCCGAGAGCGGACGGTGATAAGGAGCATTTGACCTTGGAGATTGAGAATTAGACTTGTTCGATAGCCTGGGTTGGGTGGGTGGGAAGATCCACGACAACCTGAGTTCTTCTCACGATAAGGCCGACGGAACGGAGGAGGAGGAAGGTAGAACTTCTGCGCTTAGCTGCCACTTGAGAGGAAGAAGAAGACTGAACTGCATCCCCGATTCTCTTCTTAGAAGCCTCACACTTGAGCTGGGCAGCTTCTTGCTTCAAAGGCCATGTTGTAGAATTCATCATACTTTTCTCGCTCAAAAGCACGAGAGCTAATTGCAGATCTTCTCTCGAGACCACCTCCGAATTGATAGATCATACTCTTTTCATCGTGGACGCCTTGCTTAGCGGCGAGCGAAGCTCGAACTGGATATTGTATTGATACACAAACATGTTGCCTTGCTTGAGATTATGGAACTCCTCACGCTTGCTCTCAACAACACTTTTGGAATGTGGTGAGCTTTGAAGTCTCGCAGAACTCATCCTGTAATTACACGACCTCCTCGAATCTTTGTATTGTTGATACCACTCAGCAGCTTGGTCCTTGAGTTGAAACGAAGCAAACTTGACAAAGTCCTCGTGTCCGACATTGCTACATTCAAAATGTTTGCAGATGTCCACAAGCCAATCGTCGCGCTCTGGGCCTCGGCTACGTAAGTCTGAAAGACTTTGGCTGATTAGCGAGGAACCGATTGAGGGTAGCAAAGCGCGGCTGATTGTTGCCTTGACCTTGATTTCCTTGGTTGCCTTGCCCTTGGGTACGCTTCTGCAAGAGTTGCAAAATCATCTCGAGCATTTGCATTGGTGGCTGCCATGATAGTTGCCATGCCCCGGAGGCGGAGGTGGAGGTGGAGGGTCTGATCGACTCCCATCATTGCGCTCCGGATTCAGACGCATTGGCGGAGCCATCCTCAAGAGGGTGACATCCGTTAGCACTGATAGATGATAGACAAGTTGAATCAATGGATAGAAATTGCAACATATAGTCTTCACAATAAACATTCAACAAGGATGAACGAATGAATTCCAAAGTTAACATCACACATCCATTAAGGTGAGAAGCCACTTGATTAAGGGTTGATGAAAAAAACAACAAGGTACGACTTGAACAAATAAGTGGTAAGGATTACCCAATCACAAACCAAATATCTCAAGGAAGAAATGCTAAGAGCTACTTGAATCCCATTTATAAACTCCCAAACTTTCTGGTTATGCAACTGTGTTGGGGATACAGGACACAAAATATATCACCCAAACTAACAATACCTATATCCAAATTGTATCCATCTCACAACACATAACCAAGAAACCTTCGAAAATCGTGGTACCTCGACCTTCAAAAGCATCCGTTATACGAAGTCATGGCAATACTCCCGAGCTCGCCCCAAGATCAAGTTATCGGGTTATCTCACCAACAACTGCATAAAAGAGATTTTCGTCGGCAAATCTTAGGTATTCCAGAATCTGCAACGATAAAATTGTGACGACAACACCTTGGAGCTCAACTCCCGGACACCGCCACAACCCCTAAATGTCGAGGCACCAAGAACAATGTTCTCGCCACAAAACCATCGAACGATTCCAAGATACCCGTGATCCTAATTTTTTAGTGAAATTTGAGGAGAGGAGAGTCAAAACTTCTACGTCAGAGACCTAACCAGAGCGACGAAGGGACCGGGAGTAAAAAGAATCCTACTCCCGATATCTATAATCCTAAGACTCAAAACATTTTGTTCTAGACTCAACAACGCCAAAGAAACAATCAAGCAGGGGCTCTAAGTCGGGATGGCTCGATTACCAACTTGTAACTCCTCGATGCGGCTTATATCTCCCACGTGTCGGCACGACTTATAGGCATAACCGCATTGAAAGCAATGTCGCAAGTGAGGTAATCTTCACACAACCCATGTAATACATAAGGAAAGAGATACATAGTTGGCTTACATGCCACTTCACACAATACATAAATAAACATCCATCATCCGATTACACTCAAGGTCCCACTACGGAACCAAAATAAAAGAAGACTACCCCAAACGCTACACGATCCCCGATCGTCCCAACTGGCTCCACTATCGATCATCGTGAAAAGACACATAATAACGACCACGCTCCTCGTCGAACTCCCACTTGAGCTCGGTTGCAGTCATCTCAGACCGCATCGCCGGACCTGCAACTGTTTTGGTAGAATCTATGAATCACGGGACTCAGCAATCTCACACCCGCGAGATCAAGACTATTTAAGCTTATAGAAAGGACAGAGTTGTGAGGTGGAGCTGCAGCAAGTTTACTAGCATATATGGTGGCTACATTCGCAAAAGAGAGCGAGAAGAGAAGCAAGGCACGGTCGTGAAGCTAGTAGCGATCAAGAAGTGATCCCAAACTACTTACGCCAAACATAACTCCAACACCGTGTTCACTTCCGGACTCCACCGAGAAGAGACCATCACGGTTACACACGCGTTCATGTATTAATTAAGGTCAACTTCGGTTTTCTACAACCGACATTAACAAATTCCCATCTGCCTCATAACCGCTGGCACGGCTTTCAAAGATAATACCTCGCAGGGTGTCCCAACTTAGCCCATTATAAGCTCTCACGGTCAACGAAGGATATTCCTTCTACCGAAGACCCGATCAGTCTCGAATCCCGGACTACAAGACATTTCGACAAAGAATAAAACAAGACCAGCAAAGCCGCCTGACAGTGCCGACAAATCCCGATAGGAGCTGCACATATCTCGCTCGTGGCACATCCGGATGAGCAGTCCGCATAACTAAAACCAGGCCTCAAGTTTCCCAAGGTGGCGCTGCAAAGGGCTCTAGTTTGGACCAACACTGAGGAGCATTTGCCCGGGTTAAATAAAGATGATCCTCGGCTTGGGAAAACCCGGGTAAAAAGGCTTAGGTGGCAAATGGTAAAACCAATGTTGGGCCTTGCGGAGGAGTCTTATTCAAAGCGAACTGTCAAGGGGTCCCATAAATCACCCAACCGTAAGGAACATGAAATCAAGGAACATAACACCGTATGACGGAAACTAAGGCGGCAAGAGGAACAAAACACCTGCATAAGGCCGAGTCTTCCACCCTTTACCAAGTATATAGATGCATTAATTAAACAATAGATATTGTGATATCCCAACAAGTAAACATGTTCCAACAAGGAACAACATCTCCATGTTCCAACAAGGAACAAACTTCATCTTCACCGCAACTAGCAACGCTATAAGAGGGGCCGAGCAAAGCGTAACATAGCCAATCAACGGTTTGCTAGGAAAGGATGGTTAGGGCTTGACATGGCTATATGGGAGGCATGATAAGCAAGTGATAGGCATCGAGCATAGGCATAGCAAAAGAGCGAGCATCTAGCAAGCAAAGATAGAAGTGATTTCGAGGGTATGGTCATCTTGCTCGCAAGGTTCTCGAGTTGTCGAAAGCTTGATCCTCGTAAGCTGCTTCTCATCAGGTTCCTCGCTCACGCACTCGCTCCCGCTCTACCCAAAGCAAGAACACAAACAATGGAACCACAATAAATCACGGGCGATGCACAAACAACATGATGCAATACATGGCATGATATGTGAGATGAGATGCAATGCATATGCGTTCGAAGGAAAATAATGAATAAGGCATCAACTTGGCAAACCAAGTATGCCACTGAAAGGTGAGATGATTTCGTTGAAATCGATATAAAGATCACCGAATCGGATGCACGGTTTGCAAATGACAAGCAAAACAAGAATGACACAACTGCCATTAACAAAGATGATGCCACATAGCAAGCAACAAGAAATTAAGCCATCGCACCCAAACGTATCAACAAAGCATATGGCAGTGATCTACTCAAGATTATTGACAAAAGATGAACACTGAGCTACAGCTAAATCACACCATAACAGGTCCAAACAAGCATGGAAAATGCAAAATATATCAGTTCACAGACTTAGTGAAAATAATCAACATGGCAGAATCAGATCAGAAGCAATGTTCGAGCAAGCAAACAACATGCTACAGGAACTTATAATAGAAAAACAAGGCATGGCATGAATCTACTCAAAGCATAGAACAAAAGTCCCTTACTGACCATGAGCCAAAAGGGATCAGATAAATGATGGCACCCACGTAAATATAGCAAGTTTCATAATGATTCAAAGAAACAGGGCATGACATTGACAGAATTATGTAGGCATCTTCATGAGCTCGATGCACTCACTACAGAGCATTACATGATAATCTAAGAATACATCCATCAAGAAGACATGGCATAGAAGCTATACATGGCAAGAACAACATCATAGCATACACGGATCAACTACAACAACCTTGGCAAAATTGAATAACATGTAAACAATCTGCCAGAAACATTTTATAGCAAAAGTAGAGCTCGATTGACTCAAGCTATGGCACTCCATAATTGCAAACAAGGGCATGGATGGATATAGAATAACCATATTTTAAAAATATCCTTATCAAGTATCTCTAAATATGCATGGATCTCTCAGAGCATCAAGTTTACATGGCATAAAAATATCAAGAAAACAGGGCTGAAAACAAGAACATCATGAAGCCTAGTTTGCATGCTTGTGCTAGTCACCACAGAGATCACAAAAATACATGGCATACACCCTGTAAAGATGGCATGGCATATTACAAAACACATGTAGGACTCAAGATCATAGGATGCACACATATATCATGGCAAAATGACAAAAGTGCATGTTCGATAAGAATCTAAAACTCCTTTTCTAACAGCATTTCGCATCAAGATGAGCTCAAATGAAAATTATGCAATGAGAAGAAATGATGTACTCACCGAGGCTAACAATACGGTATGCTATACACCCAAAACGGAGCCACGAAGCGCAAGTTATGGCATGATGAAAATGCAACAAAATTATCACAGATAAATGACTTGGAGGAAATTTTGGGGCTCGGGAAAGTCAACCTTAGATCGGATCGATCCGGGCGCGCGAACCGAGGCGGTTGGCCGGTGATGGTCACCGGAGAGGCGCCGGAGAGGAGGAAGGAGGGCCGGGAGGAGCCACGGAGGAGGCGGCGCGCTGGGCGCTGGGCGCGGCGCGGGCGAGGCGGGCGCGGTTTGCGGGGCCGGCGAGGCGGCGCGGCGAGGCGAGGGGCTCGGGCGGCGAGGCGCGAGGGCTGCCTCGCCCGACGACGGCGCCGAGGGTCGGCCATGGGCCAAGCGGCTCACGGTGGAGGCGCGGTGGCGGGCGCCCCGGGAGATGCGGGCGCTACGATTGGGCGGGCGGCGGCGGGGATTTTTGTCGGCCGGACGGACGTGGAACCGGGCGCGGGTGGAAGAAGACTAGGTTAGGTGGAATGACCCAAATTTCGGGAGGAGGGGTGTTTTATAGGTAGAGAGAGCTAGGAAGCTCCAAATGAGGTGTAGTTTACCACACGATCGTGATCCGACGACGGAGAGCATGGAAGTGACTTAGATGGGTTATTGGGCTGTTTTGAAGGGGTGTTGATTGCAAAACGGATAACGGGAAAATGCTCGATGCATGAGATGAACACGTATGCAAATGAGATGCACATGATGACATGATATGAGATGCATGACATGGACAAAATGCAAAACAAAAGACAAATACCCAACCACGGAGGGAATCTCATATCACAATGCCGAAAATGGCAAGAGTTGAGTTACAAATATGGAAAGTTACATCCGGGTGTTAGATACAAGTGTAGTAATGATAGTAGATATTGATTGTTTGTAATAGGAACAATAATAAGAGCAAGGTAGAAATTGATAAAATGGAGCACAAACGGTATTGTGATGCTTGAAAATGAGGCCTAGGGTCCGCACTTTGCTAGTGCAATCTCTCAACAATGCAAATCTAATTGATCATATAACCATCCTCAACGGTGATGAAGAATCACCCAAAGTTCTTATCTAGCGGAGAACATAAGAACAAATTATTTGTAGGGTACTAAACCACCTTAAAGTTATTCTTTCTGCTCGATCTATTCAAGAGTTCGTACTAAAATAATGCAAAGTTATTCTTTTCGCTCGATAAATCCAAGAGTTCATACTAAAATAACACCATATGATGCGATCAACCAACTCTAATGTCACCTAGATACTTCGATGTCACCACAAGTATCCATG
>JAHIAM010017228.1:0-10739 GCA_021605205.1 Aegilops longissima | reverse complement strand
GAGTTACTTGCAGTCAGTAGTTCAGGATAGCCACCGAGTCAAAGTTGGCTTGCTGCAGTCAAACTCCACCAACCCCTTTGATAATGATGCATATGTAGTTAGATCTCGACAAGTCTTGCTGAGTACAATTGTACTCACGCTTGCTTATTTTATGTTTTGCGTAGAGACGCTACCCTCACTAGTAGTTCCATGTGGACTTCGATGTTTAGCTTGTTACCCTCAGCTACGATCTTGTGCCCTCGGCAGATCTCGGTAGATAGTCGCTTCTCAGCCTTTTTCATTTATAGTTGTTCCAGCATTGCACATGTTTAGCTTCCGCTTGTGCTTTGACTTGTATGTTTCGAAGTTGGGTCATGAGACCCATGTTTGTAATATCTCGCTCTTCGGAGCCTAATGAATAATATATCCGAGTCGAGAGTTATGTTGTGATGCCACGTCCGTATTTACACATATTGAGCATATTGTGTGTATGTTTGAAATGCTTGTATGTGTGGGATCCGACAAACTAGTTGTTTATCCTTGGCAGCCTCTCATATGGGGAAATGTAGTCTCTTGATTCTCGAGCGATAGTAGTCCGCCACAGCCCGGCTCACCGGAGTCCTGCTAGCCCCAAGACTCATCGCTTGGACACTTGATCGGCCGGTATGTGTTTCACTTCGCTCTTATGTCCGTTCCTTCGGGAAATGTCACGCGTGTTATTCGGAGTCCTCGCTTAGCTCACATGTACCTCGGATACCGAGTCCTGTTAGCCCAAAGGCTGCCAGCCCTAATATAATCGCTGATGACCGACATGCTCGATGTGATTCATGTATGCCCGTCTCCCCATAGGTTAGCGCCGCTTGGGTTCACGACTAGACATGTCGGCCCGGTTCTTTGTCATATGGATGCTAGCGACACTATCATATACGTGAGCCAAAAAGGCTTAAACGGTCCCTGCCATGGTAAGGCGACACCCGTGGGAATACCGTGCGTGAGGCCACAAAGTGATATGATGTGTTACATGCTAGATCGGTGTGACTTAGGATCGGGGTCCTGACCGTACTCTAGGCTTGCTCTTATCACAAATGAGATTGTCGACTTAGGAAGTGAAGAGATGACCGATAGATTCATCATCAAGAAGATCCTAAGAGCCTTGGATGGAAAATATGATACTGTGTGCACATTGATCCAAATGATGCCCAATTACAAAGATCTCAAGCCAACGGAAGTCATTGGAAGAATTGTTGCTCATGAGATGTCACTCAAGGATAAGGAGGAACTTCACAACAAATCAAGTGGTGCTTACAAAGCCTCATGTGAAGCCCCCACATCATCAAGTGAGAAACAAACCTTCAATGAAGAATTAAGCTTAATGGTGAAGAACTTCAACAAATTCTACAAGAGTAGAAGCAAAGAGAGAAGCTCTAAGTCAAGGTCCTACAATGACAAAAGATCTTCTAGTCGAGAGCATAATTGCTACAATTGTGGAAGACCCGGACACTATTACAATGAGTGTACGACACCCTACAAAAGAAGAGAAGATTCTCCAAAAAGAAGAAGTATAAGAGAAGAATCACCACCAAGAGAGAGAAGGAGTAGAGATGAAGCAGGAACGAAGACCCTCACGGAGAAGCAATGATTCGGAAAGGAAGGACAAGTCATCAAGGAGCTACACAAAACAAAGACATCAAGCTCATGTTGGTGAATGGGTATCCGGCTCGGACTCCGAAAATTACTCCGAGAGAAGCTATCACTCCGACTCCGAATATACTCAAGATGAAGGTGTTGCCGATCTAGCACTTGTGTCAACCAACTCCTACTTCATATTTGATTCACCAAATGAAGGAATTGGAAGATGCTTCATGGCCAAAGGTCCAAAGGTAACACATCCCGAGTATGTTGATTTCAATAGTGATGAAGATGACTTGTTAGGTGATGATGATTTACTTGTTGACAACTCTAGTGATGAATACTATGATGAAACGTCAATTAATCATGCTAATCAAGATAAAATGAATGACAATGATAAGGAGAAGATTGAGATTCTAACTAAAGAACTAAACACTCTTAAGTTAGCTCTATGAAACTATCTTAGAGATCATCGAGAACTTTTAAGGACCTATGAGAAGTTACGCTTTGAAAAGCTCAACCTTGAGCAAGAGCATGAGTTCTTAAAGGCAATCAATGATGATCTTCGCAAGAAAAGTTCTTCTTACATTGCCAAGTGTTTACTCTTATCTACTTACATGCCTCAAGTCAAGTCTAGTAACAAGAAACAGAAGGATTCTTCCTCTAGTAGTAACAATAATCATGCTAAATCCAATGTTGTTGCTTCTAGTAGTTCTCTTGATTCCACTAATGATTCTCTTTAGCCAAGTTACACTTGAGCAAGAAAATAGCTTATTGAAGGAATTATAGAGAAAGGTGTTTACAAGAGCCTTGCCGGAGTAAGCAATTTGAGGAAATTGTACGCAAGCAAGGAAGGCACCGAAGAATCAAGGTGTTGGTTTTGAACTAAAGTTAAATGCCAATGGAGTTGAGTGGGAAGAAGATCAGTACCCCAAGACTAAGTTTGTTCCCCAACAACAAGAGAAGTATGATCCTACTTCTTTCAAAGGGACACAAGCTCAAGATGATCTTCCACCACAAGACCACAAGCAAAAAGGCAAGGACAAGCTTCAAGAAGAAATTGATGCATTTGAAGAAGCTCCTAAGGCCTTGGTCAAGTGGGTTCCCAAGACTACATCAAGTTCCACTTCATCAAGTACGACTATAACTCCGAGGATTCCCATCAAGATGATGTGGATCCCAAGAAGAAGAACTAGAGAGTTCTTGAGGGTGACTACGCCAACATATTTCACTCATATCATTTTGGCAAGAACAAGTGCAATCAACTTCCACATCTTGCACTAGGCTTAAGGAGTCACAAACCCTCTTGTTGGTAAGACAAGGGACAAGGTAACCTAATGCTCTCATAGACACTATCTTGTGTGTGCATCACTCTATGTCTATGGATATCCTTGTTTGTTCCTTGTGGGACTAACCCCGTAGGTATTGAAAGTGCAACTCACTCCAAAGGATTGCTCCAAATGATCTACATCTATCATGCTCTCGGAACGGGGTCCCCAGACATTTGCCGCTCATGCTCAGTGGGCGTGGCTCAAGTGGGGCCTGGCTGGCCCAGCTTCATCAGCTCAAGCTCAAGATACTGGGCGGATTTTTGACATGTGAGCCTCAGAGCAGCCTCCTCAGTGTGCCTCACGAGGAGGCGGAGAGATCAAGGCAGGGCACCTCCCGAGGGGCCCGTGATGCAAGCCATGATGATCGAGGACCGCGGGCTCCAAAGGGCGCCGACTCCACGCGAGTTGTCCTTGTTTCCTTTCTTGCAAAGGGGGCAAGCATGTGCCAAGGCATCAGCAAAGGTTACCGCTTCGTGCAACAAGACCAAGACCAGCAGCAGAACAGCAGGAAGGAGGTCATCGTCGGAGCCTGTATGCGCGTGAACACCAGAGCCTTTGGCAGTCAAGACCAACTTTAGTCAGATAAGTGTACCAGATGTTACCTTCAAATGGCCAATTGTTGGCGCCTTTCCCGCCATTATTTGGGAAGAGGCCTGTGGCCTCCTCTATAAATAGGACTAGCCACTATAGAGACAAGGGGAACCCCACCACGCAGACAAGAGGTCTAACCCACCACACGTAGAGAGAGATAGAGAAGCGACTGAACTCACCCAAGCAGTTCATTGCACCAGCTCAAGAATAGCCCCTCGCGAGGCTGTTCTTCCCTTGTACTGTTCTTCATCAGCCCCAGAGGCAATCCACCACACCACACACTGGAGTAGGGTATTACACCACCACGGTGGCCCGAACCAGTATAAACCTCGTGTCTCTTGTGTTGTTCATCGTTCCTAGTTTAGATCCCTCGCAAACCATTCACACGTGAGCTGGTAGGGGAAAGATCTCTGCGCACCCAAGTGTTCGAACCTCAAGGATCTGCCGGAACCCGAAATCCGACATTTGGCGCGCTAGGTAGGGGTGCGCTGGAATCCTTCTTCCACTGGTCGCGTGTGATCTTCCGTCAATGTCTGATGGCTGATGCTCCGAGCCCGCTGCCGAAGCGCTGGGTTCTCACACTGAGTCGCCCAGACGGCCTCCTGGCATGACACCCATCGCTCGCCGGCACCGACGCCAACACCGCCACTCAGCCCACCGGGACCCAGCAGCAGGCCTCATCCTCGCACCCATCGGGTGAGGCGAGAAGGCTACACCGCCACACCTCACCCTGCCGCTGAGCCTTCGCCTCAAGGCACACCGGCCCCATGGAGGTTCTCGAACCACGCCCATCGCTGCGAATCGAGCCAATGTAAGGCATCACTGCCGACGCATGTTCACGAGGAGTGGCCTCGACCGCTGCTGTTGAGCCCATCCGCTGCCAGGGGCTCCCTGCCCCGGCTCGCCGCCGCCTCTTCACCCCATGCGGGAGGCAGGAGCCGGAGGTGCCCCCGCCACCTCCTTCCCAAGAAGGCGCCCAGCTCCACAAGCAGCTCCCGGGCCGAGACCTCGCAGCACCACGGTGCCCGCAGCAGAAGAAAGGAGCTGCCGGAGATCCTCGTCCCCAAGAGCAGTGCCAGTGCCCCTGCACTAGAGCGCTGACCACGACTCCAGCCGCCATCAAGATCAAGACCCCCACTGCCTGCAGCGGTGCGCTGGAATCCACAAGAGCAAGCTCCAGACGATCACAGAGAGCCCCGGCCACTACGTGAGGCTGCCGCGCTTTCACCGCCGAAGCCACGAAAGGCCCCATGGCCCGACAAGTTCAAGCCAGACCTGCTCTCCTCGCCACGACGGCACCGCCGACCTCAGCAGAGTTCCTTCAGCTTCACGAGCCGGCATCAAGCCGCTAACGGGACGAAAAAGGTCATGGCAAATTGGTTCCCCATGGCGCTAAGGACGGAGCTCGAACCTCGCTCTCAACTCGGCTCTCTGCACGATCTTCCTCTCGACGAGATGCGCACTCGCTCATCGCTAACTTCACAGACGGCTATCGGCTACCTGCCGAGAGTACATGCGCCGCGATCAAGCAACAGCCGGGAGAGACCCTCAGAAGTACATCCAGCGCTTCAACAACGCCTACCAAGATTCCTAAGGTGACTGAGGAAGCCATCATCTCAGCCTTCTCCGACGGGCAAGTGACGCCAAGATGAAGGAGGAGCTATCAATACATGAAGACCCGTGCACATCCCTCGAGCTGTTCAACTGGCGCGACTAAATGCTGCCAGGTGAGGAAGGGCCCCTCCTCCTCGAGCCGCCGCTGATCCGTAAGAGAAGAAGCCTAAGGCCAAGGACGTGAAGCTTAAGGGGCTGCTGCGTGTCTGGCGGCGTAACTGTATACACCAAGCGAGGCAGTGGATCAGCCCGAGTCATCCAAGGGAAGCCGGTACTACATGTACCACGACCTCCACACCCACAACACCAACGTAATGCCAAGAGCTCAAAATAATGCGAGAAGGGCGATTGGCCGATGCCCCGAGCGAATGATCAGGGCTACGCCAAGGAGGAGGAAGAGGCGCAGGATGCTGGAAGACTGCGGCCCTCGCCAAGGATGGCGGACAGACTGCAAGGCGAGGACGTGACCAGATTCGTGAGGGAGGTTGAGGACCAATCTCGCGGAGGATCGCCTCAAGGCAACGCTGGGCTCCCACTTTGCCACAACCACTCAAGGAGGTATGAAGACAATCATCGTGACGAGGGGCTTGGGGCTTCTGTGAGGCGCGCACGATCGCCAGATCCTGGTGGCGCCAGCCCCAGCCTCTCCAAGATCTTCAAGAAGTTTGCTCATGAGGTGAATGCAGTCCTCCCTGCATGAGGCCACACGCCTCCTCGGTGGTCATCGTATGCTATCGATCTTCAGCCCAGCTGGATTAGCTCAAGTATAGCGCAACGGCCGGAGTCCTCCCCATGCTTTGCTCGCCACCATCGCGAACGCAAGTCACCAGGACCCTCATCGACGGTGGAGCAGCGTTGTAACAACCCGGATGCAATTTTCCATATTCGTAACTCCAACTCTTGCCTTTTCCGAGATGTGTTATGATATTTTCTTCGTGGGTTGGGGTTTTGTCTTTGTTTTGCATTTTGTTCATGTCTTGCTCTTCATCTCATCGCATCATGTGCATTGCATCCTGCATGTGTTTTTAAAACTCGTAGTCGCTTGTAGTTGCGGTTTCTTCTTTGTCTCCGCTTATCTTTTGTCAAGCCCTCTTGCCTTCGCGACCTCGCTCAAACTCTCTCAAGGCTCCTAAACTCCCCTAACCCAAAACCGCCGGTCATGACCATGGTCCGGATCATCTCCAAACATCTACAAAACATCTCCGTTTTCTTATTTAGACTCCTATCTATTTATTTTCGTCCGTCCGATTAAAAATCGGAGGGACCAAATACCCAGATCTAAAAATCCTCTTACTATATATAAGACCATCACCTACCAAATCATCCCAACCCCTAATTTCTAGGAGGTTTGTCCCCATCTCCGCCGCCACTCATCTTCCTCGGATCCATCCCGAGCCAACCCCTCTCCACCTGCCGATCCAATCCATCGATCCACCGCCTCCCTTGGTTCCCCACCAACGAGAGCCCGCACTCCATGATCCAAATCTTCCCCGACCTCTCCCTCGAATCGACTTCCGCCGATCCTCGAATGGATCAAGGCGCTGCCTTTCGCCTCCCACAACCCTCAAGATTCATCCCGAGACCAACCAGCTCGCTTCGAGCCTCCTCGGCCGAGTAGCAGAGCCGCGACCGCGCCCAAGGCCTGCTTCCTTGCTCCAAATCGAACGCGGCCCGCCACCGAGTTTCTCCGCCACCGCGCCTCTTTCTCCAAAGGCTTCCAAGCCCCGAGCCTCCCTCGCGTTCTTCACCGGCTGCCGCCCCGCGGGACTGCGCCTCGGCCGGCCGGCACCACGGCAAGGACCGGTCTCGATCCCTCTTCTCTGCCCTCCACTCCGCTTTTCCTCCTCTCCTGATTTCTCTCTCATGTAACTGCCTCTCTCAGTATACACGAGCAACGCCCATGGATGCAGTAGCTTGACCATGCCTCTGACTCGATCCGCCCACGGCTGTCACGAACGCTGCTTACCACAGTAGCCATAGCCGAGCTCCCACGGGCGCCTGCTGCCGTCAAGGACTTCGAAAGCGCCTTAGCCGCTTCTTTCTCCTCCGCCGCTTGCCCGCCGCCATGGCCTCGAGCGCTCCGGCCAAGACTAAGTCCGGCTCCCCGTTGCCCGCTGCAGACCAGACGCTGCGCCAAGCCTGCTCCTCGCCAGATCCGGACGGCCAAGACTCGCCGCTTTTGTTCTGGCCGCTGAGAGCCGCTACGTCACTGGCGCGCTAAGCTGCCGGCAGCTGCTCTCAGGCTGCCGCTATGAACCTGTTGCTTGCCGCCGTTTTTCGGCAAGAATAAGCAGCAGCCCTTTTCGCTCATGGACTGCTTCCACTGGGGCCACTGCTGCCTGGGCTGAAAGCACCACACAGGCTACAGTGCAGGCTGGGCTCAAGGCCTCTGCCCGCCTCGCCTCCCCACCGAAAGGGCCCATGAGGCCCGCAGAGCAGCCCCTGCCCCTCATTGCAACTGCTGGGCCACCCTACAGATTCGCCCGCATGTGTTTTTTTTTTTTTCCACTGACGATTTAGCTAATATTCCCCGAGACTGCAGTTTGCCAGATTAGACTCTCATGTTCATGCATCAATAACTAATTAACTGTGCATCGGATTAAAATGTTTTATATATGTAAAATGCTCAAAATTGTGTAGATTAATAATATGCCATTTTCATCCATGTTAAAAATGTTTAGCTTGTTGTTTATTTAACTTTGCTAATATGCCATGTTAAAATGCTTTAATTCATAACTAAATAACTGTAGTCTTTGATTTTAATAAACTTCATATAAATGGGGTGAAAAATGCCTAGTTTAATATGGTGCAGTTTATTTTCCTGTTTAACAACAATAAAATATATTTTAGGACAGAACAATACCAAAACAAAACTTGCACATGAGGATTTTCTCCGAATTGTTGTTTGATGTTTCCGGCCCTCATTTAAACTTGCCTAGATAGTGTAGTTTTATTATGTTTCACCTCTTGCCATGTTTAACAACATTTAATATTGTTGTGTACCAAACGAGATCAAACTAAATATGTCAATGTGAAAGTTGTCAATATGCAAACCAAGGTATATTGAGCTCCACTTAATTTGTAGTATTGTTTGTTGCACTTTTGCCATGCCATGCCTCGTTAAACCGGACATGCATCATACTTGATTGTGCATCTTGCCATGTTTATGCTTGTGCATTTATCATGTTGTTTGTTTCTTTCTCGTGTTGTTTCGGTTCGCGTAATGTTGCGATTAGAGGATTCGCTCGACTACTTCTGCTTCGCCTTTCTTCATGGACTCGCTCTTCTTCCTAGCGGGATTTCAGTGCAAGATGACCGCTACCCCGGATCTCACTACTATCATTGCTATGCTAGTTGCTTTCGTTTATCGCTATGCTGCTGCCTATCACTTGCTTATCAAGCCTCCCAAATTGCCATGAACCTCTAACCTTTGTCCCTTCCTAGCAAACCGTTGTTTATTATATTATCGCCGCTTCAGCCCTCTTATAGCGCTGTTAGTTGCGGGTGAAGATGAAGTTTGTTCTTGTTGAACATGGAGATGTTGTTCCTTGTTGAACATGTTTACTTGTTGATATCACAATATATCTTATTTAATTAATGCATCTATATACTTGGTAAAGGGTGGAAGGCCCGGCTTTATGCCCGGTGTTTTGTTCCACTTTGTCACCTCTAGTTTCCGCTACATCGGTATTATGTTCCCGATTTTGCGTCCTTAACGCTGGTCTGGGTGATTTATGGGACCCCTTGACAGCTCGCTTTTGAATAAGACTTTTCAAAGAAGGCCCAACCTTGGTTTTACCATTTGCCTCACCACCACCTATACCCTTCCCTTGGGTCGCCAACCCAAGGGTCATCTTTTGCTTAGCCTGCGGCAGCGCTTTCTGCGTGCTGGTTCAAATCGAAAGCATCAAGGGGCCACCACTGGGAAACTCGAGGTGCTTGGTTTTACCGTATTCTCGTTCTCATCCGGCTGTTGCCCTCGAGAACGAGATATGTGCAGCTCCTATCGGGATTGTTTCTGCATCGGGCGGTCTTGCTGGTCTTGTTTTATTGCTGCGAATGTCTTGTAGCCGGGATTCCGAGATCGATCGGGTCTTCCCTGGGAGAAGGAATATCCTTCGTTGATCGCGAGAGCTTATCATGGGCTAAGTTGGGACACCTCGCAGGTATAAACTTTCGAGAGCTGTGCTCATGTTATGTGGCGATGGGAATTTGTTAATATCCGTTGTAGTAAACTTGAAGCAAACTCTTCTAAAATACACTAACTGGTAAGCGAATCAGTGAGTGTCTCTTTTCGGGTTGATCGAGAGGAGAACACGGTTTCGGGTTATGTCCGACGGAAGTAGGAGTTCGTGATCACTTCTTGATCATTACTAGTTGACGAACCGCCTTTGTTTCTCTTCCTCGCCTATTTGCGTTGGTTAGCCACCATATATGCTTAGCCGCCGCTGCAACCTCACCACTTTACCCCTTCCTTTCCCATTTTAAGCTTTGTTAGTCTTGATACCTATGGTAATGGGATTGCCGAGTCCTCGTGGCTCATATTACACTACACCAAATTAGCCAGTGTACAGGTTTACGATGATCATGACGCCGAGAGCGATATTTGCTTGCTTTGGAGTTCTTCTTCTCCCGCTTTTCTTCGATCGTGGGATAGGTTCTGTGTCGGCAGCCTCGGGCTAAAGGGTGGTGGATATTGTTTGAGTTTCGCTTATGTTTCATCCGTAGTCGGATGTTGATCTTGTATGTTGTATTGATGTATTCATATGTCATTGTATGTATTGGAGGTATCCCCACTATTATGTAATGTTGATGTAATGATATCCACCTTGCAAAAGCTGCCTTCAAGATGCGCGCTTCATCCTTGGTGGGACCTTCGAAGTCTTTTAGGATAGGGTCGCATTCTTGGCGTGGCAAGGTGGACTCAACGTCCTGCCTGTCGAGACATTCAACAATCTCCAAGTGCCATACGATCAGCTTTAGCCAACCAAGCCTTTCTCAGAGTCACCGATGGCTCCACCATCCCGATAGGGCAAGTTCGCCTTCCGCCACCTCGACGGCATGCTAACAACTACCGCACCAAGCTCATCGACTTCGACGTCGCCCACATTCGCCTGCCATACAATGCCATCCCTGCACCCAGCCTTGGCAAGTTCATGGCAAGTGACTCACCATGGCTACAATGTCCTCAAGATGCCGTGAAGCTGAGGAGTCATCACAGACCTCTAGGAGGAAAGGGATGCGGTGTTTCTGAGCGCCTTCCAAGCCGCAGAATCAAGACCCAGATCACAGGAGCGGAGACTTCGAGGCGATCCCTAAGAAGAAGAAGGCTTCTTGGTCCAGCCCTCACGAGGGAGGCACCTCCAAGGCGTGGCATCAGACTCGCGCCACGCCTCGTCAGATAGGAAGGCGCGCCTGGCGCCTCCTCAAAGCGAGGCCTGGGGTTCTTTCATGGCGAGCCACCGACCTAGCCGAGGTCACGAGGGAGGCGCCGAGCACCACTTGGAGGCGTGTTCAAGGCACGCTTCCTCAGAAGGTATGAGACAAGGAGGGCCAAACCTCGGGAGTTCATCGCGAGGAACACCCAGAGTTGCA
>JAHIAM010017225.1:0-19817 GCA_021605205.1 Aegilops longissima | reverse complement strand
ATCTCGCATTAAGCATACACGTAAGGCATGGGCGCAAGCCCCTTACCAGGTGTCCGCAGAAGTCGTGATACCTTGTGACTCGTCAAACCGCTTATCGACCGCAGCGATGTCCGATCCGCTTCGCAAGTTGCCGCTTTAGTTCAAGATATTCATCATCCGTTAGCCACGGACAACCCGCCACCTATTTAGGAGCGGCGATATGTTATAATCTGAGATTTTGATCTCGAACGCTGTCAATTTTGACAGATACCGAGTCTCGGGGCTACTATCTATACAGTAGCATTCTATGTGCAAAACTGTTAGAAGGTACATCATTTTGCATACTCAACCCCGCCAAGAAGCTTCGACGTTTCATGCAATCCGCCTCGGGATGCAATTCTTTCAATCACCGCACTCCATTAGCACACGATGATCCTCTCGAGATAGCCGCCGCCGAAAGCAGATCCTTCAACTCCTCCGACCGCACATTGCTTGGCGCTGACCTTCCGCCCCGCCGGACTTGGGGAACCTCCGGACGACACCTCGTGGTCGCCCCGCATGAGGGTGCGAGTGGAGGCGTCGCTTCCATCATCTCTAGAAGAAGATCCCAAGACGAGCTCTTCGAGAAGGGCTGAGATCCGAACTACAAGGTACAATTTCGTTATCTTCGTAAATAAATACAGGATGTTCCTTACTTACAAAACCCCTTCCTTTTTACTTACGGCTCATTGGAGGGCTGATCCCTTGGGGAAACAAAGGCGGTGGGTACTTCCAGCCGACTCTCCGACGAAGATTTCTTTCCCTCTTCGAGGCCTTGACCTCCGATCTTCCAAGCTGTCCTCTTCTCTCCTTGGAGGGTGGGACCTTGATCCTCCTCCTCAAAGGCCTCCTTCGTGGAGGCGCTTGCTTCCCCGCCCCATCACCTTCTTTAAAAGGCGCGCCTTCAACATCTTGGCCAAGATGGGATCCGACGTGTTCTCGGGAGGGAGCCGACACCTTATTAACTTTGCCTTGATATCCACTCTGCTCAAGAAACGGCTCCTTTAAAGGGCATACATATGATAAATGAATGAACAGCCTATCCGTTACTGGGACTACTTACTTGAGTATCGGCGATTGCAGCTTAGTCCTGCGCCTCGCCAGTCCGGACACTTCTCCTGTGATCCAAGAAGTTTATACATCTCCACGGCGCCGTGCCCATAAAATTTTGAGAGCTCGTGGTCCCTCCGGATTAAATTCCCATAGGCGGAGGGGCGATGTTTGCAGGGTCAAGGCACCGGATCAACATAACTTGCGCCATCGCAACCAGATTGATCTCTTTCTTGGAGGTCTCAATACGGCCTCGCAACAAAGGAACGCCCTTGACGGCCCCACCAAGCCCCTTGTTGACCCATCGACGCCAGCGCTGTGGTGGACTGAGCGAAGGCGGGAGCGCCACCCATTTGGTGCCCCTAGGAGCGGTGATATAAAACCACCCTGCCACAAACCAAGCTCCTCTTGAAAAGAGCCCTCGGCCATGGAGCATCAAGACACTTGCTTATGACCGCCCTCCACACTCGCTTGTTGCCCTCGATCATCTTTGGCTCCACCTTGAAGGTCTTGAGCCACAATCCATAGTGAGGGGTAATATGGAGGAAGGCCTCACATACTGACAATGAATGACGAGATATGGAGGATGGACTCGGATTCAAGTCATGGAAATCCAGCCCATAATAAAATATGAGCCCTCGACAAAGGGATCCGCCGAAGCCTAAACCTCAAGGAAGTGAGACACCAACACCACGCCTCGCCGGGCTTGGGAGTGGGAATGACCTGCCCTGGAGCAGCAGCCTATGCAAAATCTCGCCGTTAGATACCGCATCTCGCAGTTTTAGTACATCTTCTTCTGGACGGAAGAAGATATCCATCGACCGTGGTTGGACGGAGCCGACATCGTCGAAAGTCCAAGCGCTTAAATCTGGAAGCTTTGGGTGTTAGAATCAAGTGCGAGGCTAACTCGGCGGAGGGTGTAAAAGAAGAGGGCTTTGGTCGCTACGAGTAAAGAGGTTGAATACTAAGAGCCCTCCACGTGGTCGATTAGGATCACTTTCGATAGAAAAGAGTGCCAATTCGGCAAGGTAACAAAAACCCACGTCCAGATTGATGAGAATCCTGGAATAAGGGGCAATATCTATGCTTTGACAAGATCGTACTGGCGAAAACCGCCAGGGCTGAGGAATGAGGTGGTAAAAGAACACCATCAATATAAGATCTGGTCAAGGTGATGTCACGCCATGATACGCCAGACATATCAGGTAAAAAGTTATTCTCTGGTGGTATATGGAACTTGTTTTGTATAGCCTACACTATCCTTGTGTTCAAAAACCTTCTATGAAGTATTCGGAGGAGGAACCCGCCTTGCAATGTCAAGACACATATGCCACACCGGACTCACACCATTGAAGCCTGGTCTGTAGGCTACCGAGGGAGTCCTCAGATTGGGGTGTCCCGACAATCAATTATCATCACGGGCAATGACTCCAAGACTATGAAGATACAAGATTGAAGACTTCGCCCCGTCCGGATGTAACTTTCCTGGCATGGAAGTGCAAGCTATGGACACGGATATGTAGATCTCCTACCATTGTAAATCCGCACTGTAACCCTAACTATCCGTGTCTATATAAACTGGAGGGTTTTAGTCCAGTGAGGACTAACAACAATCATACCATAGGATAGCTTCTAGGTTTAGCCTCCTTGATCTCGTGGTAGATCTACTTTTGTACTACCCATATCATCAATATTAAAGAAGGAGGAGGGTATTACATCCATCGAGAGGGCCCAACCAGGTAAAACATCGGAGCCCCGTGTCTCCTATTACCATCCGCCTAGACTTACAGTTCTGGGGACTCCCTTACTCGAGATCCGCCGGATTTGAAAAGAGACAGAGAGGTTGAGGAAGACTCCATCCAGCAGCAGCACAACGGCGTGGTGGCGGTGGTGGAGCTGTGGCAATCCCTGCAGGCTTCGCCAAGCACCAAGGGAGAGGAGGAGGGAGAGAGGTGGCTGCGCCATGGAGAGGACAAAACTCATGTTGGCAGCCCCAAAGTCCTCAAGTATATAGGGAGAGGGAGGCTGCGCCCCTCTAGGGTTTCCCCCCCTATAAGGGTGCAGCCCCAAACCCATCTAGGGTGGCAGCCAAGGGGGAAGAGGGGAAACTTGCCCTCAAGCCAGGTGGGGCGCCTCAAACCCCAGCGCCTTGGGCTTTGTGGGGGCCACCAGCCCACCGGGCCTGGCCCTCCCACACTTGGCCCATGTAGTCCTCCCGGCCGGTGGCCCCACTTCAGGACCCCGACCCTCCGTGTGGTCCCGACGCTACCGATAAAATCCAAACTTTTCCAATGACCAAAACAAGACTTCCCATATATAAATCTTCACCTCCTGACCATTCCGAACTCCTCGTGACGTCCGGGATCTCATCTGGGACTCAACAACATTCGTAACCACATACAAACTTCCTTTATAACCCTAGCGCCATCGAACCTTATGTGTAGACTCCTACGGTTCGGGAACCATGCGCATATGACCGAGACGTTTTCCGTCAATAACCAACAGCAGGATCTGGATACCCATGTTGGCTCTTACATGTTCCACGATGATCTCATCGGATGAACCACGATGTCAAGGACTCAATCAATCCCGTATACAATTCCCTTTGTCTAGCGGTATTGTACTTGCTGCGAGATTCGATCGCCGGTATGTCGATACCTTGTTCAATCTCGCTACCGCAAGTCTCTTTACTCGCTCCAGAACACATCATCCCGTGATCAACCCCTTGGTTACATTGTGCACATTATGATGATGTCCTACCGAAAGGGCCAGAGATACCTCTCCGCCACACGGAGTGACAAATCCCAGCCTCAATTCGTGCCAACCCAATGCACACTTTCGGAGATACCTGCAGGTGCACCTTTATAGCCACCCGCTTACTGCCAGGACGCTTGGTACACCCAAAGCATTCCTACGGTATCCGGGAGTCGCACAATCTCATGGTCTAAGGAAAAGATACTTGACATTAGAAAAGCTTTAGTATACCTAACCACACGCATCTTTGTGCTAGGCTTAGGATTGGTCTTGTCCATCACATCATTCTCGCTAATGATGTGATCCCGCTATCAACCACATCCAATGTCCATGGTCGAAACTGTAACTATCTATTGATCAACGAGCTAGTCAACTAGAGGCTTACTAGGACATGGTGTTGTCTATGTACCCACACATGTATCTCGAGTTTCCTATCAATACAATTAGCATGGATAATAAACGATTATCATGAACAAGGAAATATAATAATAACTAATTTATTATTGCCTTTAGGGCATATTTCCAACAGTCTTCCACTTGCACTAGAGTCAGCATAATCTAGTTTCACATCGCATCATGTGATTAACACTCACAAGTTCTGGGTTTGACATGTTTATGCTTGTGAGAGAGGTTGTAGTCAATGGGTCTCGCAATATTCAGATCCCTATGTATTTCACAAAACTTTATGTCATATCGTAGATGCTGCTACCACGCTCCACTTGGAGCTATTCCAAATTGTTGCTCCATTATACGTGATCCGCATCTCTACCAGAGTTATCCGGATAGGTGTTAAAGCTTGCATCGACGCAACTCTTTACGCCGAACTCTTTATCACCTCCATAACTCGAGAAAACATATCCTTATTCCTCTAAGGATAATTTTGACTGCCATCTGGTGATCCACCTTGATCACCTTTGTACCCTCTTGCCGATATGTAGCAAGGCACACATCAAAAGGCGTACAAAGATAGCATACCAGTAGAGCCTACGCCTAAGTGCATAGGGACGCACCTTCGCTCTTTCTCTCTTTTCTCCGCCGTGGTCGAGTTTTAATCTTAACTTCATACCTTACAACTCGTGCAAGAACTCCTTCTTTGACTCGATCCATCTTGAACACCTTCAAGATTATGTCAAGGTATGTGCTCATTTGAAAGTATTATTAAACATTTTGATCTATCTTATAGATCTTCATGCTTATTGTTCAAGTAGCCTAATCCAGGTTTTCCATTGAAAACACTTTTCAAACAACCCTATATGCTTTCCAGAAATTCTACATCATTTCGATCAACAATATGTCAACAACATGTACTCATCAGAAATTTATAGTGCTCCCACTCACTTCTTTGGAAATACAAGTTTCTATAAACTTTGTATAAACCCAAAATCTTTGATCATCTCATCAAAACGCATATTCCAACTCCGAGATGCTTGCTCAGGCCTTAGAAGGATCACGGAGCCAAAGATACCTTTTAGCATCCTTAGGATCGATAAAACTTTCTGATTGTATCACATACAACCTTTCTCACGGAAGACCGGTAAGGAAACCTGTTTTGACATCCATCTGCCAGATTTCATAAATGCAGCTAATGCTAACATGATTCCGACGGATTTAAGATCGCCACGATGAGAAAATCTCATCGTAGTCAACTTCTTGAACTTGTGAAAACTCTTCGCCACAAGTTGAGCTTCATAGACGGTGACATTACCGCCCCACGCCCGTTCTCTCTTCTTAAAGATCCATTTATCTCAATGGCTTGCCGATCATCGGAAATTCCACCAAAGTCCATGCTTTGTTCGATACATGGATCCTATCTCGGATTTCATGGCTTCTAACCATTTGTCGAATATAAGCCCACCATCGCTTCCCCATAGCTCGAGGTTCATTGTTGTCTCAGCAGCATGACCTTCAAGACAGATTATCACCACCACTCTAAGTAGTACGCATCCTTGTCCACCCCACGAGGTACGGTAGTGACTTGATCCAAAACTTCATGATCACTATCATAAGCTTCTACTTCAATTGGTGTAGGCGCTATAGGAACAACTTCATGTGCCCTGCATACACTTGTTGAAGTGACGGTTCAATAACCTCATCAAGTCTCCACCATCCTCCCACTCAATTCTTTCGAGAGAAACTTTTCCTCGAGAAAGGACCCGCTTCTAGAAACAATCACTTTTGCTTCCGGATCTGAATTAGGAGGTATACCCAACCATTTTGGGTATCCTATGAAGATGCATTTATCCGCTTTGGGTTCGAGCTTATCACGATGAAACTTTTTCACATAAGCGCCGCAGCCCCAAACTTTCAAGAAACGCATACTTATGTTTCTCCAAACCATAGTTCTCACGATGTCACCTCAATGGAATTACGTGGTGCCCTATTAAAGTGAGTGCGTTGTCTCTAATGCCTAACCCATGAACGATAGAGGTATTCGATCAGAGATCATGGTACGCATCATATCCTAATAGGGTAAACTATGATGTTCGGACACACCATCACACTATGGTGTTCCAGCGGTATTAATTGTGAAACAATTTCCACAATGTCTTAATTGTATGCCAAAGCTCAGAACTCAGATACTCATATCTATGATCATATCATAGACATTTTATCCTCTTGTCACAATGATCTTCAACTTCACTCTGAAATTACTTGAACCATTCAATAATTCAGACTTGTGTTTCATCAAGTAAATATACTCAACATCTACTCGAATCATCCGTGAAGTGAGAACATAATGATATTCACTACATGCCTCAACACTCATTGGACCGCACACATCAAAATGTGTTATTTCCAACAAGTCGCTATCTTGTTGCATCCATCGAAAACGAGGCTTTTCAATATCTTGCCCATGTGGTATGATTTGCATATCTCAAGTGATTCAAAATCAAGTGAGTCCAAACGATCCATCTGCATGGAGTTTCTTCATGATATACACCAATAGACATGGTTCGCATGTCTCAAACTTTTCAAAAGGAGTGAGTCCAAAGATCCATCAACATGGAGCTTCTTCATGCTTTTATACCAATATGACTTACATGGCAGTGCCACAAGTAAGTGGTACCATCATTACTATCTTATATCTTTTGGCATGAAATGTGTATTACTATGATCGAGATTCAATAAACCATTCCTTTAGGTGCAAGACCATTGAAGGTATTATTCAAATAAATAGAGTAACCATTATTCTCCTTAAATGAGTAATCAGACATTGCGATAGACATAATCCAATCATGTCTATGCTCAACGCAAACACCAAATAACAATTATTTTGGTTTAACACCAATCTTGATGGTAGAGGAGCGCAGATGCTTGATCACATCAACCTTGGAAACACTTCCAACACATATCGTCACCACCTTTAGCTAGTCTCCGCTTATTCCGTAGCTTTTATTTCGAGTTACTAACACTTAGCAACCGAACCGCATTCTAATACCATGGTGCTTCTAGGAGTACTAGTAAAGTACACATTAACATAATATATATCCAATATACTTCTATCGACCTTGCCAGCCTTCTCATCTACCAAGTATCTAGGGTAGTTCTGCTCAGTTGTTTGTTCCTCATTGCAAAAGCACTTAGTCTCGGTTTGGTTTAACCTTGTTTCTTCACAAGAGCAGCAACTGATTTGCCTGCTTCATGAAGTATCCCTTCTTGCCTTGCCCTTCTTGAAACAAGTGGTTTCATTAACCATCAACAATTGATGCTCCTTCTGATTTCTACTTTCATGTGTCAAACATCGCGAATATTTCAAGGATCATCTATCCATGATATGTTATAGTTCATCACGAAGCTCTAGCAGCTTGGTGGCAATGACTTTGGAGAAACATCACTATCTCATCAGGAAGATTAACTCCCACTCGATTCAAGTGATTGTTGCACTTTACAATACTGAGCACAAGCTCAACGATTGAGCTTTTCTCCTTAGTTTGCAGGCTAAGAAAATCGCCGGAGGTCTTATACCTCTTGACGTGGGCACGAGCCTGAAATCCCAATTTCAGCCCTCAAACATCTCATATGTTCCGCGACGCTTCAAAACGCCTTGGTGCCTCAACTCTAAACCGCTTAACTCAACTATCACGCAGTTATCAAAATGTGTATGTCCGATGTTTGCAACATCCACATGACGATGTTTGGGGTTCAGCACACTGAGCGGTGCATTAAGGACATAAGTTTTCTTCTGTCCGTGATAATCTTACCATCGCCAACTTTCAACTATATTTTCTCTAGGAACATATCTAAAACAAGGAACTAAAGCGCTAGCTTATTTACATAATTTGCAAAGATCTTTTGACTATGTTCAGATAATTAAGTTCATCTCATGAACTCCCACCAGATAGACATCCTCTAGTCATCTAAGGATTACATGATCCGAGTCAACTAGGCCGTGTCCCATCATCACGGAGACGGACTAGTCATCATCGGTGAACATCTTCATGTTGATCGATCCTCCATACGACTCATGCTCGACCTTTCGTCTCTTGTGTCCGAGGCCATGTCTGTACATGCTAGGCTCGCCAAGTTAACCTAAGTGTTTCAAGTGTAAATCTAGCTTACACCCGCTGTATGTGAACGAAGAATCTATCACACCGATCATCACGGGTGCTCAAACCATTTAACTTTCTTTAACGGGCAAGTATAGGGGAACACTTTCTTGAAATTTTAATGAGGATCATCTTATTTACTACCGCCGCTCTAAGCAAATAAGATGCATAAACATGATAAACATCACATGCAATCAAATAGTGACATGATATGGCCAATATCATTTTGCTCTTTTGATCTCCATCTTCGGGCTCCATGATCATCATCGCACCGCATGACACCATGATCTCCATCATCGTGTCTCCATGTAGAAGTTGTCTCTGCCAACTTATTACTTCTACTACTATGGCTACCGTTAGCAATAAAGTAAAGTAATTACATGGCGCTGTTCAATGACACGCAGGTCATACAACAAATTAAGACAACTCCTATGGTTCTTGCCGTTGTCATACTCATCGACATGCAAGTCGTGATTCCTATTACAAGAACATGATCAATCTCATACATCACATATCATTCATCACATTCTTCTTGGCCATATCACATCACATAGCATACCCTGCAAAAAACAAGTTAGACGCCCTCTAATTGTTGTTTGCATGTTTTACATGGCTGCTATGGGTTTCTAGCAAGAACGCTTACCTACGCAAAACCACAACGTGATATGTCAATTGCTATTTACCCTTCATAAGGACCTTTTTCATCGAATCCGATCCGACTAAAGTGGAGAGACCTGGCACCCGCTAGCCACCTTATGCAACAAGTGCATGTCACCGGTGGAACCTGTCTCACGAAGTGTAACGGTAAGGTCGGTCCGGCCGTTTATCCCACAATACCGTCAAAAAAGATTGACTAGTAACGTAAGCATATTGAACAAAATCAACGCCCACAACAACTTGTGTTCTACTCTGCATAGAATCTACGAATAAACCTCGGCTCGATGATTTCACTCGTTGGGGAACGAGCAGAAATTCAAAATTTTCCCACGTGTCACCAAGATCTATCTATGGAGAAACCAGCAACGAGGGAAGGAGAGTGCATCTACATACCCTTGTAGATCGCTAGCGGAAGCGCTCAAGAGAACGGGTTGAAGGAGTCGTGACTTGTCTGTGATCCAAATCACCGGAGATCCTAGTGTAACATTGACGGCACCTCCGCTGTTCAACACACGTGCAGCCCGTGACGCCTCCCATGCCTTGATCCAGCAAGGAGAGAGGGAGAGGTTGAGGAAGACTCCACCAACAGCAGCACAAACGGCAGGTGGTGGTGGAGGAGCGTGTGCATTCTGCAGGCTTCGCCAAGCACCGCGGGAGAGGAGGAGGGAGAGAGGCTGGTTGCCATGGAGAGGACAAACTCATGTGTTGGCAGCCCCAAAGTCCCTCAAGTATATAGGGGAGGGAGGGGGCGCCCCTCTAGGGTCCACACCATAAGGGTGCGCAGCCCCAAACCCATCTAGGTGGCGGCTAAGGGGGGGAAGAGGGGGAAACTTGCCCCAAGCTAGGTGGGGCACTCCCTCCTCAAACCCTAGGCGCTTTGGTTCTTTGTGGGAGGCGCACTAGCCCACCTGGGCTGGTCCCTCCTACACTTGGCCCATGTAGCTCCTGGCGGGCCGGCCCCACTTCAGGACCCCCTGACCTCCCGATGGTCCCGGCATGTTACCGATAAATCCAAACTTCTTCTCCAAAGGACTAAAACAGACTTTTATATATAAATCTTTACCTCCGGACCATTCCGAACTCCTCGTGACGTCCGGATCTCATCCGGACTCAACAACATTCGGTAACTACATACAAACTTCCTTTATAACCCTAGCGCCATCGAACCTTATGTGTAGACCCTACGGGTTCGGGAACCATGCGTACATGACCTAGACGCTTCCCGTCAATAACCAACAGCGGATCTGGATACCCATGTTGGCCCTACATGTTCCATTTATGATCTCATTGATGAACCACGATTTCAAGGACTCAATCAACCCCAGATACAATTCCCTTTGTCTAGCGGTATTGTACTCTGCCCGAGATTCGATCGCCGACGTACCGATACCTTGTTCAATCTCGCAAGTACGGCAAGTCTCTTTACTGCTCCAGTAACACATCATCCCGTGATCAACCCCTGCGGTCACATTGTGCACATTATGATGATGTCCTACCTAGTGGGCCCAGAGATACCCTCCGTCGTTACGGAGTGACAAATCCTAGCCTCAATTCGCAAGCAACCCAATGACACACTTTCGAGATACCAGTAGTGCACCTTTATAGCCACCCAGGCCACGCTTTGTGACGCTTTTGGTACACCCAAAAGCATTCCTACGGTATCCGGAGTTGCACAACTCATGGTCTAAGGAAAGATACTTGACATTAGAAAAGCTTTAGCATATACCTAACTACACGATCTTTGTGCTAGGCTTAGGATTTGTCTTGTCCATCACATCATTCTCGCTAATGATGTGATCCCGTTATCAACTACATCCAATGTCCATGGTCGTGAAACCGAACCATCTATTGATCAACGAGCTAGTCAACTAGAGGCTTACTAGGGACATGGTGTTGTCTATGTACCCACACATGTATCTGAGTTTCCTATCAATACAATTAGCATGGATAATAAACGTTATCATGAACAAGGAAATATAATAATAACTAATTTATTATTGCCTCTAGGCATATTTCAACAGCTTTATTGTATGAAATGCAATCATGATCAGTAATTGCTTTTACTTTATCACTAAGCGGTATGTATAATCGTAGAAGCAATAGTTGGCGAGACGATTACGATGCTGCGAATGGAGATCAAGGTGTTACTGGCCAAGATTTATGGTGATCATGATTTGTGTTTCGGAGATGGAGATCACAAGCACAAGATGATGTGATGGCCATATCATATCACTTATATTGATTGCATATGATGTTTATCTTTTATGCATCTTATCTTGCTTTGATTGACGGTAGCATTATAAGATGATCTCTCTACTAAATTTCAAGATAAAAGTGTTGTCCTTGAGTATGCATTGCCGGTTGGAAGTTCGTCGTGCCGAGACACCACGTGATGATCGGGTGTGATAAGATCTACGCTCCATCTACAACTGGGTGTTTTCAGTTTTGGTACATGCAGAATACTTCAGGTTAAACTTCATTTGCTCCAGCATATGCAGATATGGCTCGGAACAACGGAGACCGAAAAGGTCGAAAGGTGAATCATATAGTACATATGATCAACATAGTGATGTTCACTATTGAAAACTACTCCATTTCACGCATGATCGGTTATTATGGTTTAGTTTATTTGGATCACGGATCACTTAGATGATTAGAGAGATGTCTGTCTATGGGAGTTCTTAAGTAATATGATTAATTGAACTTAAATTTATCATGAACTAGTACCTGATAGTATTTTGCTTGTCTATGTTTGTTGTAGATAGATGGCCGTATTGTTTTTCCTGAATTTTAATGCGCTCCTTTTGAGAAAGCAAAGTTGAAAGATGATGGTAGTAATTACTGCAGATCGGGTCCCTTAACTTGAGGATTATCCTTATTGCTGCATAGAAGAATTAAGATGTTCTCGAAGCAATCGCTTGGGTGCCAAACCAAGGGTAGGAGAGCAACACACTAGACGTTGTGAATTCCCGCGTAGCAAAGCTGATGACTACTGATAGTTAGTGTGCCATGTTTTACGTCTTGAGAACCGACTTCAACGATGTTTTGAACGTCATGGAGCATATGAGATGTTCCAGGAGTTGAAGTTAATGTTTCAAGCAAATGCCCGGATTGAGAGATATGAAGTTCCAATAAGTTCTATAGCTCCAAGATGGAGGAGAATAGTTCTGCCAAAGTGAGCATATACTCGTAATGTCCGGGGTATAACAATCACTTGATTCAACCGAGAGTTAATCTTCGATGATAGCGCCATTGACAGAATTCTTCTAATCATCGCCACCAAGCTACAAGAGCTTCGTGATGAACTATACCATATGCAAGGGATGGAAAGACAATCCCCGAGCTCTTCGCGAATGCTAAAAGCCGCGGAGGTAGAAATCAAGAAGGAGATCAAGTGTTGTGGTCAATAAGACCAATTGCTTCAAGAAAAAAGGGCAAAGGGAAAAAGAAGGGGACTTCAAGAAGAACAGCAAACAAGTTGCTGCTCAGAGAAGAAACCCAAGTCTGACCTAAGCCTGAGCCGAGTGCTTTCTATTGGCAAGAAGACTGGTCATCGAAGCGAACTGCCCCAAGTATTTGGCGGATAAGAAGGATGGCAAGGTGAACAAAGGTATATGTGATATACATGTTATTGATGTGTACCACACCAGAGCTTGCAGTATAGCACTGGTATTTGATACTGGTTCTGCTAATACATTTGCAACTCAAACAGGGACTACGGATTGCCGGACAATCGCTAAGGACGCAGGTGATCATGCGCTGGGAAATGGTTCCAAAGTCGATGTGATCTAATGGCCGGCATCGCACTTCTACATCTACCTTCGGGATTAGTTTTAGACCTAAATAATATTTATTTGGTGCCTGGGTGCTGAGCATGAACATTATATCTGGATCTTGTTTGATGCTAGACGGTTATTCATTTAAATCTGAGAATAATGGTTGTTCTATTTATATGAGTATATCTTTATGGTCATGCACCTTAAAGAGTGGTCTATTTTTTTGATGAATCTCGATAGTAGTGATACATATATTCATAATGTTGAAGCCAAAAGATGGTAGAGTTGATAATGATGGTGCAACTTATTTGTGGCACTGCTGCTTAGGTCATATTGGTGTAAAGTTTACGAAGAAACTCCATATCGATGGGACTTCCTTTTGGAATCACTTGATTATGAATCACTTGGTACTTATCAAATCCGGCGCCTCATGCGGCAAAGATGACCAAACCACTGCTTCTCCGTACTATGAGAGAGCAACTGATTTGTTGGAAATCATACATACTGATGTATGTGGTCCAATGAATGTTGAGGCTCATGGAGGATATCGTTATTTTCTCACCTTTCATGATGATTTGAGCAGTATATGGGTATATTCTACTTAATGAAACATAAGTCTCAAACATTTGAAAAGTTCAAAGAATTTCAGAGTGAAGTTTAAAAATCATCGAATTAGAGAAAATAAAGTTTCTACGATCTGATCGTGGAGAGTATTTGAGTTACGAGTTGATTTACATTTGAAGCAATGCGAATAGTTTCACAACTCACGCCAACGAACACCACATCGTAATGGTGTGTCCGAACGTTAAGGTCGCATTTTACTAGATATGGTGGATCTATGATGTCTCTATCGATTTACGCGCCTATCGCTGGGGATCATGCTTTAGAGACGGGCCGCATTCATTACAAATAGGGCACCATCAAAATCCGCTGAGATTTGGCACCTTATGAACTGTGGGTTTGGCAAGAAAACCAGTTGTCAAGCTTCTCAGTGTTTAGCCGATGCTTAGGTGAAAAAGCTTCAACCTGATAAGCTCTAACTCCAAATCGGAAAAATGTAAGCCTCATAGGATACCCAAAGGAAATTGTTGGGTACACCTTCTATCACAGCTCTGAAGGCAAGACATTTGTTGTAAAGAATGGATCCTTTCTAGAGAAGGAGTTTTCCTCGAAGAAGTGAGTGGAGGAAAGTAGAACTTGATAAGGTATTCACCTTTCTCCCAAAATTGAAAGTAGTTAATCACATGTAAATCAGTTCTAGTGATTCTCGACACCAATTAGTGAGGAAGCTTAATGATGATGATCATGAAACTTCAGATTGTTACTACAAGACCCTCGAGGTCTCTCCGAGTACGGTCCCGCACTCGTGAGTGGCACGGTAATCCTGTTCTCGAAGTCATGTTACTAGACCATGTGAAGGAAATATGCCCTAGAGGCAATAATAAATGTTATTATTTATTTCTTATATCATGATAAATGTTTATTATTCATGCTAGAATTGTATTAACCGGAAACATAATACATGTGTGAATACATAAACCTACAGAGTGTCACTAGTATGCCTCTACTTGACTAGCTCGTTAATCAAAGATGGTTATGTTTCCAACCATGAACAAGGAGTTGTTATTTGATTAATGGGATCACATCATTGGTTGAATGATCTGATTGACATGACCCATTCCATTAGCATAGCACCTGATCGTGATAGTTTGTTGCTAGTGCTTTTCTTCATGACTTATACATGTTCCTATGACTATGAGATTATGCAACTCCCGCTTGCCCGAGGAACACTTTGGTGCTACCAAACGTCACAACGAATCGGGTGATTATAAAGGTACATTACGGTGTGTCTCCGAAGGTACATGTTGGGTTGGCATATTTCGAGATTAGGATTTGTCATCCGATTGCTCGGAGAGGTATCTCCGCCTTCTCGGTAATGCACATCACATAAGCCTTGCAAGCATTGCAACTAAATGTGTTAGTTGTGAGATGATGTATTTGGAACGAGAAAAGAGACTTGCCAAGAACGAGATTGAACTAGGTATTGATACCGACGATCAATCTCGGCAAGTAACATACCGATGACAAAGGGAACAACGTGATGTTGTTATGCGGTCTCGACCGATAAAGATCTTCAGAGAATATGTAGGAACCAATATGGGCATCCGTGTCCCGCTTATTGGTTATTGACCAGAGAGGTGTCTCGGTCATGTCTACATAGTTCTCGAACCCGTAGGGTCCGCACGCTAACGCTTCGGCGATGGCTTATTATGAGTTTATATGATATTGATGTACCAAGGTTGTTCGAGTCCCGGATGAGATCACGGACATGACGAGGAGTCTCGAAATGGTCGAGACATAAAGATTGATATATTGGAAGCCTATGTTTGATTCTCGGAATCACCCGGTGAAATTGGGAATTTTACTGAGTACCGGGGTTACTGAACTCCCCGGGGTCAATGGGCCTTGATGGGCCTTAGTGGAAAGAGAAGGGGGGCCATATGTTGGTCAGAGCCTTCCCCCTTCCTAGTCCTATTAGGATTAGGAGAAGGCATGCCTCTCCCTTTCCCTTGGTCAAACCCTAGTTGGACTAGGATTGGGAGAATCCTACTCCCGTGGGAGTAGGACTCCCATGCAGCCATCCCTGGCCGCCAGCCCCTCCCCTTCCCTCCTTTATATACAGGGCAGGGGCACCCCATGACACACAAGTTGATCATTGAGATCGCTCTTAGCTGCAAGCAGGTGCCCCCTTCCACCAAACTACACCTCGAATATACTGCTGCGGAGCTTAGGCGAAGCCCGCGTGGAACATCAACATCGCCACCACGCCGTCAGGTCGATTTAAACTCTCCTCAACACTGGCCGGATCGAGTTCGAGCCACGCCATCGAATGAACGCGTGCGTAACTCGGAGGTGCCGACGCTCGGTACTTGGATCGGTTGGATCGGGAAGAAGCACGACTACTTCCTCTACGCTAGTTAACGCTTCGCTGCTGGTTCTACGAGGGCATGAGACAACACTCTCATCTCGCTGTTATGCATCACCATGGTCTTGCGTGATCGTAGGGAAATTTTGAAATTACTACGCTCCCCAACAAAGGCATCCGAGCCTGGTTTTATGCGCTGATGTCAATGCGCGGTAGAACACAAGTGAGTTGTGGGCGATATAAGTCATATCACCTACCAAAGATGTCATACTTTGGTTCAGCGGTATTGTGAGATGAAGCGCCCGGACCGACATTACGCAGACGCTTACGCGAGACTGGTTTCACCGCTGTGAGCACTCGTTGCTTAAAGGTGACATGCGGTGTCTGTCTCTCACTTTAGTTGAACTCGAAAGTATATACGCCGGTCCTTGAGAAGGTTAAACGGAGTCTATTTGACGAAGCATCGTTGTGGTTTTGATGCGAGGTAAGAACGGTTCTTGCTCAGCCAGTAGCAGCCACGTAAAACTTGCAACAACAAAGTAGAGGACGCCTAACTTGTTTTTGCAGGGCATGTTGTGATGTGATATGGTCAAGACGTGATGCTATATTTTATTGTATGAGATGATCATGTTTTGTAACCGAAGTTATCGGCAATCGGCAGGAGCCATATGGTTGTCGCTTATTGTATGAAATGCAACGCCATGTAATTGCTTTACTTTATCACTAAGTAGTAGCGATAGTCGAGAAGCAATAGTTGGCGAGACGACAACGATGCTACGATGGAGATCAAGGTGTCGCTACCGGTGACGATGGTGATCATGACGGTAAGCTTCGAGATGGAGATCACAAGCACAAGATGATGATGGCCATATCATATCACTTATATTGATTGCATGTGATGTTAATCCTTTATGCATCTTATTTTGCTTTGATTGACTAGAGCATTATAAGATGATCCCTCACTAAATTATCAAGAAGTGTTCTCCCAGTATGCACCGCTATGAAAGTTCTTCGTACGAGACACCACGTGATGATCGGGTGATAGGCTCTATCGTCAAATACAACGGTGCAAAACAGTTGCACACGCTGAATACTCAGGTAATATTTTACGAGCTATGCATATAAGATATGACCTCGAACACGGAGACCGAAGGTCGAGCGTGAATCATATAGTAGATATGATCAACATATTGATGTTCACCATTGAAACTACTCCATCACACGTGATGATCGGTCATGGTGTAGTTGATATGGATCACGCATCACTTAGAGAATTGGAGGATATTTTTCTAAGTGGGAGTTCTTAAGTAATATGATTAATTGAACTTAAATTTATCATGAACTTAGTACCGATAGTATCTTGCTTGTCTATGATGTGTAGATAGATGGCTCGTCGTTGTTCCGTTGAATTTTAATGCTCCTTGAGAAAGCAAAGTTGAAAGATGATGGTAGTAATTATACGGACTGGGTCCGTGAACTTGAGGATTATCCTTATTGCTGCACGTAAGAATTACGCCCCGAAGCACCGTTAGGTGCCCAGTTGCAGTATAAGGCTGCGCCGTGGTTGTGAACGTCCGGCAAAGCAAAGCTGATGACTACTCTATCAATCAGTGTGCCATGCTTTACGGCTTAGAACCGGACTTCAACGTCGCTTGAACACCATGGAGCATATGAGATGTTCCAGGAGTTGAAGTTAATATTCCGCTAATGCCGGATTGAGAGATATGAAGTCTCCAATAAGTTCTATAGCTGTAAGATGGAGGAGAATCGTTCTGCAAGGAGCATATACCGTAATGTCTGGATATAACAATCACTTGATTCAACTGGAGTTAATCTTCCGGATGATTCGCGCATTGATGAATTCTTCCATCATCGCCACCAAGCTACAAGAGCTTCGGATGAACTATAATATGCAAGGGATGACCAAAACAATGCTCGAGCTCTTCGCGATGCCGAAAGTCAGCTGGAGGTAGAAATCAAAAGGAGCATCAAGTGTTGATGGTTAACAAAACCACTAGTTTCAAGAAAAAGGGCAAAGGAAAGAAAAAGGAAACTTCAAAAGAGCGGCAAGCAAGTTGTCGATCAAGAGAAGAAACCCAAGTCTGGTCCTAAGCCTGAAACTCGAGTGCTTTTATTGCAAGCAGGCTGGTCATCGAAGCGAACTGCCCCAAGTATTTGGCGGATAAGAAGGATGGCAAGGTTAACAAAGGTATATGTGATATACATGTTATTGATGTGTACTTTTAATACTCGCAGTAGCACTGGTATTTGATAATCGGTTCTGCTATAATATTTGCAACTCAAACAGGGCTACGGATTGCGAAGATTGGCTAAGGACGAAGTGATGACGCTATGTGGAAATGGTTCCAAAGTCGATGTGATCGCAGTCGGCACGCCACCTCTACATCTACCTTCGGATTAGTATTAGACCTAAATAATTGTTATTTAGTACCATCGCTGAGCATGAACATTATATCTGGATCTTGTTTGATGCTAGACGGTTATTCATTTAAATCAGAGAATAATGGTTGTTCTATTTATATGAATAATATCTTTTATGGTCATGCACCATTGAAGAATGGTTTGTTTTTACTTAATCTTGATAGTAGTGATACATATTCATAATGTTGAAACCAAAAGATGCAGAGTTGATAATGATGGTGCAACTTATTTGTGGCACTGCCGCTTAGGTCATATCGGTGTAAAGCGCATGAAGAAACTCCATGTCGATGGACTTTGGAGTCACTTGATTATGAATCACTTGGTTCTATGTAACCGTGCCTTATGGGCAAGATGACTAAAACACCGCTTCTCCGAACTATGGAGAGCAACAGATTTATTGGAAATCATACATACCGATGTATGTGGTCCAATGAATGTTGAGGCTCAGATGATATCGCTATTTTCTCACCTTCACAGATGATTTGAGCAGATATGGGTATATCTACTTAATGAAACACAAGTCTCAAACATTTGAAAAGTTCAAAGAATTTCAGAGTGAAGTGGAAAATCATCGTAACAAGAAAATAAAGTTTCTACGATCCGATCGTGGAGGAGAATATTTGAGTTACGAAGTTTGGCTTACATTTGAAACAATGCGAATAGTTTCGCAACTTACGCCACCGGAAACACCACAACGTAATGGTGTGTCCGAACGTCGAATCGCATTTTATTAGATATGGTGCGATCTATGATGTCTCTCACTGATTTACCGCTATCGCTTTTGGGGTTATGCTTTAGAGACGGCTACATTCACTTTAAATAGGGCACCATCTAAACTCGTTGAGACGACGCCTTTATGAACTGTGGTTTGGCAAGAAACCAAAGTTGTCGCTTTTGAAAGTTTGGGGTCATGATGCTTATGTGAAAAAGCTTCAACCTGATAAGCTCGAACCCAAATCGGAGAAATGTGTCTTCATAGGATACCCAAAGGAGACAGTTGGGTACACCTTCTATCACAGATCCAAGGCAAGATTTTTGTTGCTAAATTGGAAACTTTTTAGAGAAAGAGTTTCTCTTAAAGAAGTGAGTGGGAGGAAAGTAGAACTTGATGAGATAACTGTATCTACTCCCTTATTGAGAAGTAGTACATCATGAAACAGTTTTCAGTGACACCTACACCAAATAGGAGGAAGCTAATGATGATGATCATGAAACTTCAGATCAAGTTTCTATGAACCTCAGAGATCAACAGAGCAAGATCCGCACCAGAGTGGTACGGTAATCCTATTTTGGAAGTCATGTTATTGGAACATGATGAACTCAACGAACTATGAAGAAGCGATGGTGAGCCCAGATTCCACAAAATGGCTTGAGGCCATGAAATCTGAGATGGGATCCATGTATGAGAACAAAGTGTGGACTTTGGTTGACTTGCCCGATGATCGGCAAGCAATTGAGAATAAATGGATCTTCAAGAAGAAGACTGACGCTGATGGTAATGTTACTGTTCTATAAAGCTCTAATTTGTTGCAAAAGGTTTTCGACAAGTTCAAGGGATTGACTACGATGAGACCTTTCTCACCCGTAGCGATGCTTAAGTCCGTCCTAATCATGTTAGCAATTGTGCATTTTATGATTATGAAATTT